>VYXD01010804.1:101218-118080 GCA_013397195.1 Hylia prasina
GCACGTCCCCGGGCGCTCCGGCTGCGGGGGGGGACCGCGCCCGCCCCGCCGTCACCGGCGGAGTCACTGCTGGTGCCGCCCAAACTGCGCCCCGCTGACACCGGGACGGTCGGGGACGCGTCGCATTGTCCCGTTCACCTGCCGCCCGAACTGCTTCCTCCCTGCATCTCTCCATCTCTTCGTCCCTCCATCCCTCCGCCCGCAGCGGGACGGCCCCTGCGGGATGCCCGGACGGCGGCCGGAGCGCCGGTCCCGCCGGGGGGAGCTCCCTGCCCCCGCCGACACGCACAGCTTTCTGCGGGAGGGGGCCGGGGAAAGCCCCGGCCGGGCTCAGCAGGTCACCTCAGAGCGTTCCCCGTGGCTTCCTCAGGCTCCCCGCGTCCTGCCTCGGCGCCCCAAAGACGAGCGGGACAGCATCGCGGGCGCATCTTGCTCCTCAACACATCCAAGTGCAACCGCAGTCCGTTACACCCGTCCCGGTTTTCCAAAGGCAGGCAGGGCTTGCCAAGTGAAAGGGGAGCCCTAGGAAAAAACGCCTTTAGCAGAGTTCAGGTTAGGTTACAGCGCGGTGTTCTGTAGTTTCCCTGCGTAACGACGGGTCCAAATCAAGTGGGTTTCCCCCCGAGAAAACTGTGATTAATTGCCTGTGATTTTCCGAGTAAATGCTGGCAGCACAGCGGGAGCTCCGGCATCGTAAACTGCCTGCGGAGATCTCCCCTGGAGAGAAAGTTGGGATCTCACCCACGTGTCTCCGAGCGGCGGGTTAAACACCCGTCCTGGAAGGATAGAAAAGAGAGATGCAGGGATTACACAGATTGCCTCAGGGCGACATTCCGGTGTCCCACGCTCCCTGGGTGCGTGAGAAGGGTGAATTCCCAGCGGGCTCGCCGGAGCTGAAGGCAGTCTGTTTGGTCATAAAGCAGGTAGAGCTGCAGGTCGAAGGAGCGCGGCGTCCAGTCTGATCCAACGCCTGCTGAAGGTGATGGCCCTGAGGCATCGTATGCAAATAGGGACATAGAGGCTTCTTCCAAGAACTGTAGAAATGCCCTTAAAAGATCTGGGGCCCTTTTGGCAGTTTTTCTTGAAATTTAAGGAGGGGACATCAAGGTTTTTCTGTCTGGAGGGCAGCACTTCAGGATCAGATCTCATCTCAGTTACATCCCTGCGTGCATCCAGAATTTTTCTTGGAGTTATTCGGGCTTTGCTCTGCTGTTGCTGACATCAGGGTTCAGCCCAGTCCTTTCGAGTCTCTGATTACTTTCACCCACATCTATATACTTGAAGCTGGAAGGGAAATTAATTTTGTAAATGAAAACATTTCCCTGAGAATCGTATGGATAGCCACATTAAAGTAACTACGTCTGTTTCTTAGCACAGTGGAGCTAAATGCTTTAAGAGAGGAGATTGTGAGGAGGGCGTAAGTCTCCTCTGAATTATGAGTTGCATCCCACAGAGTTATTTTAAGCCCCCACACGTGTCTAAAGCCTTGTAAAATGATTTTTAATAGTTGTTTCTGTTACAGCTTTAGTATAATTTTCCATATATTAACTGTGCTAAATACAAATAAATTCACAAATAAATTACACTGCTTTGCTGCTCATCCCTACTTAAGCTCCTGTTAATTTCCCTTTTGTTCTGGTATTTGTCACTCGCTCTGTTCTTCCCGTGTATGTGAAGCCTTGCTATTCCCCCAGAGCTCTGCAAACCCCCCCCTAAAGTGGCTTTTTAATCTCCTGTTTTCCAAAGGCAGCAGCCACACCGAAGCTTTTCTAAACCTTTTCGAAATAATTAAGTTCTTGCATCATTTGGACTCTGTTGCAACGTCCCAATTTGCAGCAACTCACTTCTCTAATGAGGTAACCAGTACTGGGAACTATATTCCAAATAGAGGCTCACGAGCCCCTTCTGCAAAGCTAGAATAATTTTATGTGATGGGGTCTGTTATTCCCATAGATCAATAAGGACAGATGAAGAAGAAGAAAAATATTCCAACTTTCTGAAGGACAAAATCGGCACTCTTCTTAAGAAGGAGGGCTGAGCATTTGAACAAGGAGGAAGAAAAGATTACAGAGATATCAGCAGTTAGATTAGGTGTCAAATTCTAGCAATTTTCCATGGGAATAATTTAATTACTCCTCTGTGATGTGGTGAGATGGACTGATCACCTAGTTAATCCCTCATCAGATTGCTTTAAGGTAAACACAGTGTGACTTTAATGTATAATTCCAGTAGGATCTATATTCCTGGAGACCTGGAGTTATTGCCTGACTGATGCAATGCATTTTGTGCCCCAAGACATAGCACCTGTGATCCTCGAGGCAGCTGGTACCATTTTCTGAACCTACACTAGTAATTTGGAATATAATCACAGAAAGGTACATGGCAACACTCAGGTAACAATTTTGATACAGGCTGCTGGGAGCCTGCTTTCCATATGCAACGGGATGCACCAGGGCAGTACAAGGAGCAGGGAATTACCACATCAGCTAATGAGGCAGTGTCTGAGGTGCTGCCAGCCCTGCAGGGAGGTACTTTCCTTCAACCGGGGTGACAAGTACCAAAGCCCCTCTTAGAGTCAAGCACTTCACGTCTTTCTAAAAGTGAGTCGGCTCCACTGCTGGTTGCTGAGGGCTGGCAGGACTCCAGTGCCTCTGGGTGTGCCCAAAGAGGGATAAAGGCACCCCCACAGGGCATCCCTGGTGGAACACAAAGGCTGTCTGGACCTCTGAGCAGCAGCTTTGGTGGTTGCTGTTGTTGGCCAAAGCAATGGTTAAGCACCTAAAAGCTTGTGTGGATCTAACCTGAAACTTCTTTTTCAGATGTGGTGTAAGGGCATGGGAACCTGACTGATCAGGGAAGCACTTGACACTTCAGACACAGTTCCACAGTTGGACAGGCAAAGAAACCAGACACCTTGCATTGAAGCTCCAAAATTCCAAGAGCACAAGAATTTCCATTCCTTAATTTCTGCTTCAAGGGACAGTCACCCACCAGGTTGCTTGTAACCTTCAAGAGATATTGTGCTCCATCAGATCCACTTCCCACAGTCATCCCAGAGTGTCTGCTGGATTGGGCCTCTCACAGCTATTTCATGCACTTACATACATACAAGGCAGTGGTGAGGGCACCAGCCTGGGAGGTTGGATGTTTCCTCCAGATGTTTCACCATTTACCAGATTTGGAACATGTTTTTAAAACCCTTTCCAGTCTTCCAGGAGAGTAGTCTCAGACTTCCAGATGTTGGGTGTTGTGAGATGGATTTTCTTCAGCCTGTTCTCTAGGATCTATTCTGCTGTAAAATGCCCTCTCCCAAGAGACAGAAAGAAAACAATCTGATGACTGAAGGAGCTCAGGGATGAGCTTTCAAACCATGCCCTGTCACTGGGGCTGAGCCACCTTTCAGGATATGGGCAGTCTGTCCATCCAAGCCCAGGACACTCCTACAGGCTGCAGCTGGCCATCCCAGGGATTTCTCAGTGAGGTTGCCAGCAGGGTGACAAGGAGGAAATCTGGGTTCAACTTGATTTACTGCCTGAGAAATACCTGCCTGTGTTCCCCAGGGAGCTGCAATAATCTTCCAGAGTGCAAGATACTCAGGGAAGATGGGGAGAGCAGGGGAGAGCACTGTATGCCCTTATGCTGAACCTGTTCTTCTTTGCATAAAAAGAATTAAAGATTCATTGAGCTATAAGAGGAAGATCAAAGGTGAATATAATTTTTAGTTTAGTGGTGAGAGCACCTACCTGATCTGGAGTTTCAGTCTTCCTGCAGAAGCTGTTTGTGAATTCCAGCCAGGAGGACACAATTCCTGTTCCTGAAAGACCAATCCCAGCTGCTGAACTAAAGACTCTTCTGCACTTGCTTTCTTTCCTCTCAGAAGGTTTACTCTTTTTTTTTCACCTTTTCAGCTGCACATCCTTAACACAAACTGGGCTCATGAACTTAAGCATGTGGTTTGTTCCAAATCCAACAGGAGCTGAACCATCTGTAACCCTGGCAGGATACAGCAGGATTCAGACCCACTGAGGAGGTGGAGGTTCCAGGCACAGGTGCAAGGTGACTGTCGTACATTTGAAGTTCTTGGAGACTGAAGGTAGGTACCTCCTGAGTTAGGTGCTTCTAGGATTGGACTGGAGCTGAGAGAGCCTTTTTATTTCAATGCTGGATTTAGCTGTTTATATTCTGCTCTAATTCCTTATTTTAGCAACTTTTTGGACTTGGCCATTAACTTGAAAATGTAAGAAAGAGCCATATCAGCTCAGATACCCTATTTAGCAAAAATGTCAAGATCAAAGTGAGTCTATGCTCATAGTTCCCTGGTATTTTCTCTTAATCTCCACCAATCCTTGGTTTAAGGACTTCCTGAGCCATGGCAAAATACTTTTAATAAGCAAAAATCAAGATTACTTTGAGTAAAGGCACAGTACCCTTAGATTAGTACCCTCATCCATGTGTAGCTTTTTTGCTGTCTTCTGTCATAATTGATGAAAGTTATGGATGATATTACACTCTGATCCTCTGAAGTGCTTCATTCATTGACTTTATAGCATCACAAGATATTTCTCATTGCCAAAATTAACTATCTGGAACTTGGTGTATTCAACAGCTAGTAAAACATAATACATATAGTCCTTACATTAAAATTTTCACATTTCTTGCTAAAAGCAAATTCAAATCTGTTAATGTTCAGACTGCATATAATACTATTTTCATTCACAAAATATAAAATGTAATGACACTGATTATTTTTGCTTAATGGAGAGAAAAGTTTAGAAATGGTTAGGTTTATTGTATTAGCAGCAATCATTCCCCACAAATATTGTGCACTTCTTTATGACCTGTGCCAGGGCTTCCAAGCACTATTGTCTTAATAGCACAAAGCTCAGTTTATTCCCATTTGATGGACCCCATGGGTACATGAGGTCCTGCACAGCACCAGAAGCATTTTATTACATAGAACAAGGAGGGGAGCTGGCCCTTATCTGACTTTTAGGCAAAGTTGCAATGGCCCACAGGCACTTGAGGTGCTGCAGCAATGGACTTTCTGTCCATATAGCCAGAAACATGCCCCTGTACCAGCACAGTGTCCATTAGGGATCCTGCACAAGGAGAAGCTGGCACACCATCCAAACAGACACTGCAGCTGCCTGGGCTTTGTTGGATGTATCGATCCCTGTGAACTGCTGCTATTTGCATTTTGCCACATCCACTTGCTGTACAGGGAAGCTGGCTCTCCCTCTGTTGGACAAACACCCTGGAGTGTTTACAAGGGAGCAGCTCACAAACCCCAGAGCTGCCTTCAGGGCACTGCTTGGAGAAATACCAAAAGGTGTGGAGAGGATCAGTGAGAGACAAATACCTTCATATTCCCAAAATAGGTACTGTTCACCAAACTCAGCCTGTATTTTCTGGAAAAAATCAATCAGAGCAGCTGAACCTTGCTGCCTACTTTTGCCCCACTGGGACTTTTGCCCTTGCCTTCTCTCACAGCAGGGTCACACCCTGAAGTTATTGCATCAAAGATTAGATAAATTCTGTGAGAACAGAGCAACCTCAGACAGTGACTAAAGCTGGTGCTGAAGATGCCTGGTCCCAGCTTATGTGGCTGCTCCTGTGCCAAGGAAACTGTTAGGAATTGTACTGGGAGCAGCAGCTGCCACTTGGCCCTGGCAGCCAAGGTGATGGAGGAAACATCAAAGGAGCTCCAAGCTGTTTGGGAACTCCCTGCTCCCAGAGCAGGTCTTCAGTCAGATGTAGAGTAGGTTTAGAGAGAAACAAAACTGTCCTGAAGAAAAGGCAGGATATGAGCATCACCACCTGTCAAACATCAGCTTTGAACGATGTCTCGTTTAGAAATAGTAAATTAAAATGGAGGTTGCCTTTAACCAGCTGAATTTGGGTCACAGCAAGGGCAAGTTCAACTCTTTCCTAATTCTCTGTTTCTCAGTCTGTGTTTACAAACAGCTTGAGGAGAAACAGGTTGGCTCTAGATTTGTCTTGTTCAATTTGTTTCCTTAGATAAATAATGCTTTTCCAGTGTGACTGCTGCAATAACTGCACTATCTATACAAATAAGCCTCACTTTTTTAGTTGAGCTAGGGCCTTCCACACAAAATACAAATAATTAAGTAACAGTTAAGCATTTTTTTTTTAGCATGAACTGGGAGGTCTAGCAGAAGAAAGAGATCCTCCCCTTGCCTTCTGAGTGCAAGGTGTGCACTTGGCCAAGCTGCTCAGCAAAGTGTGTGTGCATAAAACCAAACTCCTGGCAGGTTCTCCAGCTGAAAATCAGCCATCTCTGTTCCAAGCCCTGTGAAATTCCCAGCAGGACTCAGCTCTCAAGCCTTCATGACTTCCTTCAGAAGAGCTAAGGGGGAGGCTGGAAAGTCAGAGTACTAAATTCAGTCCATTTATGCAGACCCCTTGTCTCAATTCAGGAAAATTTCCATACCCAACCATGAGGCTGAATATTTCTATTCCATGAAAGGAAAAATTGCTGCAGGCAATTGATGTGCATGGACAGCTGGTTTCACCAGGATGAAAGACACACATTAAAAATGCTTTTGAAATGCATTTGGGCTTCCCTCGGGGAGGTTGCTAAACCTGCAGTCAGGTACCAGAAAGAATTTGTCCCCTTAAGGCAAAGACAAGATTAAAATTAGTAAGAAATAATAGCCAAAGCCACAGGTGGGACAGATGGCATTGAATGGACATCTGTTGGAACAACATTGAGTTACCACGATAGACTTTTATCCTGCATCCCCCAAAATTAAATGCACTCCTCTGCTAATCAGGTAGCATGAAGAGCAAGATGTGTGGATTGGAAACCCAAAGCTGAGGATGGCAGGAATTGGCTTTACACCTCCTCACAGTGAGTGGGGTGTGAAAGCTGGAGAGGGCATATGGAGGAGGTGGGGCAGATGGTTTGGCACCATGATGCTCTGCTCTGGTTTCCTGGTGCCCAGGAGAGGAGTGACTGCTGCTCTGAGAGCTGTGAGGTCTGTGCAGAGAGAAGGTGCTTTGTTACTCTCAGGCAAACAGAAGAGGATTGACTGCCACCTCTGGAGCCAGGGCAATTTGGGGTGTTGCAGAGAGGAGACAGAGAGCTGGAGACAAAGGTCAAGGAGAAGTAGTCCAGGGGCATGGATCAGCCAGAAAACCTCCTGTACCTCTGAGACATCCCGGGAATTAATAACCAGGCTAACTCTGACAACTGTTTTTGCAAAAGCCCCACCAAGCTGAAAGAGTAACTGTGAGAGAAAAACATAAATTTCTATTAAAATGAAGCTTTAAATAAGCACCAAACCAAAGTGGGAAAGATGACTTTGTGAGATTAAAGATGTTTGATCAAAACATGGTGAAATTGTCTCAAAAATATGTAGCCATGTATGATGTCCTCAATATAAACCTAAATTAAAAGCATGACAATAGGTTTTATTTAGAAACATCCTGACCTTTCTCGTATGACTCTTGTCCTGCCTTCTCATTACTTGTCATTCTCAGTCACTGTATCTTGCTTAAATGAAAAGTGTAAGCTCTCCAGGGCATAGGGCTGCATCTCTGGGTTTTCTCATCCACTGTGTACAACAATGCATGCAGCAGCGACATTCCTAAAACTGTTAAACAGAACACAAATAAAACATTTCATCTCCCATCTTGCAGCTTCACTGAATTTCTCCACAAGGAAACAAAAAAATCCTCTAGTGTGGATATCAGTTAGAAGCCATTTGCTCACATTAGGAGTACCTAGGGTAAATAATAACCACAGAAAAGCAGTGCTCTCCTTGGTAATGATGTTTGTTGAATCGCAGAGCAGCTCCTGGGGCCGGGCAGTGGAATCCCATTGCTTGGGATTTTGAGAGCAAGGTTGGCCAAAACCAGAGACTGCACTGCAGGGCTTGGTGCCCTGCTGGCAGGAAGATGAATGAGAAGCCCTAAGAGCCTTCTCTGTTTGTTCTTCTATGATCCTTCTAAGAGAGATTGATGCTGACAGCATCCAGGTGGTGTGTCCGTGACTCAGCTGTCACGTCACTGCTTATGGCTCAAAGCCAGTGAGTCAAGGAATGAAAAACAGGTGGAAGGAGGAGGAGAGCCCTCCCAAAGTGCTCACCTCCAGCCATCCCTTCCTGAGCAAGCAGGGCCAATTGCAGACCACAGAGACGCAGGAGAAGGAGAGGCAATGACAGAAGGGACGGCTGGTCACCTTCCTCCAAGGGCAGCAGGGTTGCAAGCCCTTCTCCACGCCTCATGTGGTGTGGAATAAAAGCTTGGTGTGAGCCAGAAGTGTCCACCCCGTGTGGTAGGTCTGAGGCCCACTGACTCTTGTTACTGTGCTCTGTGAACAAAGCTGTAGATGGAATAAATGTTAAATCCATCTGTTTTAGCTCCTGCTAGACAGAAAAGGTAACATCACAGATGTGTGGCCACATATTGTCATCAATAAGAAGTTTACTATTATAGATCTGATTTCACATGACACCCCAAAAAAAAAACTTTTCTGAGAATGGGTCCTCAACGGTGACCTCAAGCAGTGGCAACAGACACTAATTTCTCTGAAAATCCAGGAATTCCTAGACTACAGAAACAAGCCTCCTTGAAAGCACACTCCTAGGTTCAGGTGGCTTCTGAGACACTAATGTCTCTGGTTCACAAAAGAAATCTGCCACACTTGAGATCTAAACCTGAATTTTTAATTTTTTTTTTTTTCCTCTCCCTTGATTACAAGGTCAGCTTCTTGTAATTCCCAGTAACAGAAGGTCAGTGGCATCTCCAGAAGGTGAGTACTCCACCACTTTCTCTACCTTTGGGTAGGATCACTATTTAACACATGGAAATCTCTCCAGGGATAGAAACACGTTAATCTAATCAAGAAATCTGTTTCAAAGCTTCATAATCTCTACCATACACAAAAAATTTTTCATAAGGGTCTGGCCTTAATTTCTCTGCTTCAGTTTAAGCCTCCAATTCCTTATCTACCATGGACAGAGAAAACAGCTGATTCCCTCCCTTTCTGTTACAGCCTTGCACACACTTGACACAGTTGCCACTTTTCTTCCCTGGCCAGTCCACACTCTAGATGCTCAGTCTATTCCACATTTCTTCATCACTTTTTTTTTTCCTTAGGGTTCTGTTCATTCCCACTGGTCCCCCTGGACTCTCTCTGATGGTTCACATCTTTTCTGATCAGAATAAAATTCTGCTCAACTCATGCAATTCATTATTTTCCACTATTATTTGGACTTCTCATCCTCTCCTCCAGCCTGCCAGCTGTCACCATGTGCTTGTAAGTTTAATAAGTGTTCCCTATCCCACCATCAGTGCCTTTACTACTGACCTAAGTAGTACCAGACCCAGATACCTGTGCTGGCTGTCACTTACCCCTATATCACATGAGTGTTCCATGGTTTGGTAGCTGCCAGGAAGCTTGTTATGCATTGGCACCCTTTTGTGCAGAGTGCTAGGCAAAATCAGAAATGAAAGATGGGTCCTGTCCCAAGAAATTAACAATCTAATTATTTTAATTTTTTTGTACCCCAAAAGGATATACCAGGACCTTCCTTATCACACTTTGCATCGGGGAAAACGAGACCATTCATTCTGCATGCTTGTTTTATCTAAATGAGATGACCAATTCTTTCCAGAAGTCCCAAAAATGTCCCAAAAGTCCCAGCATTATCAAGAGCCACATGTAAGGGTTGGTTTTAACTGCATTAAGCCTTGCTTGAGCCTCAAAGACTTTGTCTGTCTGGATCCTTCTTGCTGTCTGCTCACTCACTGCCTGCTCCACCTCAGATGCAAGTCAGGCAGCTCTTGGTTTTCAAACCTGACTGCTCCCAGACTGAGTGACACTTCTTATGGTGACACAACTGCTGCAGGGTCTGCAGGAATTGTCTGAAAGCCAAGAGCTCTGTCCAAAGGAAGGAAAAATGGCAAGGATATAGTTCTGTGAAATGAATAAGTAAAATGCATCAACTCCAAGGCTGCAAGGCAAAGTAACTGAGAATGTGGCATTTTGCACCGCTCCTGCTGTGCAGAGTAAACCAATTTTTAGGAGTGCTAAATCATGGCACTGGTTGTGGCAAGCAATGAAACTTCATCTTATTTTATGGAGTTTTGATCTGCACAGGCCATTACCAAGGTAAAGTATTGCAGCCAGAAAGTCTGTGACTGTGTGTTTGCAAAGCACCTGTGACAGCAAAACGTGGGCTCTGCTGCTGCTCCTGGAGCTGAAGAGTTAGTAGCAACTTCTGTTGTTTGTACGTGCAAAACATTTGGAATTAAGCACAGATTTGTACTCTATTTAAGTGTACTTTTAATTGCTTTTGATTAGGATAAAGAGGATAATTTTCTTTTACAAATTCTCAGGATATTCAGAACATCTGGAAATTAAAGCAATTATTTGCATGTCAGGTTATTAGTGTCAACAAGAAGAGAAGAGAAGAGAAGAGAAGAGAAGAGAAGAGAAGAGAAGAGAAGAGAAGAGAAGAGAAGAGAAGAGAAGAGAAGAGAAGAGAAGAGAAGAGGAAGAGGAAGAGGAAGAGGAAGAGGAAGAAGAGGAAGGGAAGAAGAGGAAGAGAATGCAGTGAGCATTATCCTCTTTATCATGAGATCACAATATATCATCTTTTATCATGGAAGAGCCTCACTACAGCCAGGGATTTAGCCCAGACAAGCTGGTTTTGCAGCCCTGAGGCTCCATACAGGATCTCTCACCACCACACTGCTCAAACAGACCCATGCTGATGGAACTGTGAAGCAAGCATGGATGCTAGTGATTTACTGGGAGTGCAGGAGGCTGCTTGTTTTAATATATGGCACATATGGCATGAATGTGTTAATGGAATTTGGACTGTAAAAAAATTATGTCCAAACAAAGTATGGAATTACTTGGGTAGGATTTATGCAACAGGAATCAAATCCAGTGGAAACAGTCTAACCTTTCTGAGGCTTATTAAGTTTTCTTTTTATTTATGGAAATGTCTTAATATATGCAAGGTGAATGCCAGAAAAAAATACTATAGATTTGGTCAAAACCCAGCTCTTGTTATTTATTAACTTTCACAGCTCTATTCTGCTCTCATTCACATCAGGAGTAAATTATTTTAAGTCACTGGGCCCAATCCCAAATCATCTGCATGACTCTGTTGAATGGGCACCAGCACTGTGGTGTTATCAGTTGACCCCAAAGTGATGCTAAGAATGAGCAAAAGAATGTGAAGCTAAAAATGTAATTAAGGACATTAAAATTTGCAATTTTCCTGCTTACCCTTGTTGTATATGTTACATTAAATATACATCAAAGTAACACTCTTCCATCCTTGCCTGCCTGCACAGAGGAAGATGCAGGGCTCCCTGAGGCCTCCCTGAGTCCCCCAGGACAAGGATGGATTTTACTCCTTGGTGGTGAGGAGGATATTTATCCAGGTTACTAAAAAAGAGATGACACTTGAGTAACCACACTGTCTCTCCATCAGTGGGTAAGGCCCATATCACAGCTTCAAACAAACTGTGACAATGCCTTTCGAAAAATTACATTCCTACAAGTGTCCATGAAAATCACAGAGACACAAATCTGGTGAGAGGAGACACAGTGTCCCCAAGGGTTACACCATCTCTGGCAGGACAGGCCAGCCAAGAAGGCCACTCTCAGCCACCAGGAGTGTCACACACAGGCTGCTGTTTGCAGTGCAGAGGGAGGAGGTGGAGGGAGAGAGAAAAATGTGCAAATCCACCAGAAAACAGGATTCCGTTCTTCATCAGTCTACACATCTTGCTCGGTGCATCTAAATCCTGCACAAATTTCATCCTGTACTTTTCCACAGCTGTAGCACTGAAGCATCTTAATTTCTTACAGACACTAATGAATGCAACCTCAGAACACCCCTGAGGTCAGTTGGGGTCACTAACTGGAGGTCACAATAAATGAGCTCCATCAAATCTTGCTCTGGTGGTTTCCAACCCCACCTCAATCTGCTTCAACTTCTCCCCAGAGTCACTGCTGCATGGCTGGCAGAGAAGAGCTGGGGCTGGCTCCCCACTGCCCCTGGCTTCCCAGAACCAGGCAAAACAGCACCAAACAAGGCTGGCATCTTGGAAAAGAAACTTGTACATCAGCCCAAATCCCAGCGTGTAATGCTAATGCAGGAGGAAATCAAATGGCACTGGGCAGAGAGTCTCTGGCCTTTGGAGACCTTGCCCCTGGAAATGAGTTTGAAGTGAAGCACTGTGTCTTTTCCTCTGATTTTTAAAAGCAAAGGATTTTTAAATCTTCCTGATGAGGAACTGTCCTAGTTCCGTGGATCAGGGAGAGTTCAGGATAGGGGCAGATGTCAGGCAGGGGAATTGGAGTTCTAGAGCTCAGATTTTGCCACTCTGGATGATGATGAGCTAAAAGCAGTACATCCTGCTGGAGAACCAGCCCTGGAGAAGACCTGGATCCAGGCTTTGTCATGGTTGTTCTTCACACTGAGGTCTGTCACCTACACCAAACCTAACTCCCATCTCTCATTTTACACTTTAAACACTGCACTCCACACAGCTCCCTACAACAGCAGCCCAGCAAAGTCCATCCATCACTCTGGGAACATGAAGGGCCCCAGGAGATGCTCCCCAGGCTGTGCCCAGCATCCCAGTGGGATGGGCAGGAGCAGGGAAAGTCTGGTCAGTAAAAGTCTCTCCCATCACCCTCCAGAGTGGGGCATGCAGCTCTCAGAGGCTCTGCTGGATGCTGGTAGAAGCCCTTGGGAAAGGAGTCACTGGGGCCCTCTGTGATGTTCATGTGACTGAGACTTTTCAGGCTTATCACTTCAGCCAGTCTGGGCTTGTAAATGGGGACGACACCACCTGGAGAGCATCCCTGCTGGCAAACTTGGAGCTTTCACTCCAAAGCATGGCATTTGTTCTAGGCAAAACATCCATAGCAACTCCTATAATGTGGATTAATTACCTGCATTTCTCTAAATTTATTCCCAAGAATAACTATATTCTCTGAGCTGAAACTTTGCTTTGATACATATAAGAAAAAATATAATATTACCATGTTTGTACCAACTACAGGCTGAAAAACTTCCATCTAAAGAGCTAATGCTTAGTAACGTTATAATCCAGTGAAAACTTTAATCTTATCATGTTTAAACATCTTAACTAGACACCACAGTCTGTATTACTTAGAACAAGGTAAGGTTAATTTCTACATCACTCTGTATCACAGAGAAATCTGAAAACAATGTTCATATTTCATTTATTCTTCACTCCACTGAAACTCCCTTTCAAATCAAATCAATGTTAGCTGAAAATAGTGCTTTGCAACAAAAAAAGGCACATCCAGATTTGTTCTGCTTCCACCATTTCAGCTATACTTTTCACAATTATTTTGAATGATGCTCTGCAAATCCTACCTTGTCCTACAAAACTGCATCAGCATCTTCCATCTCTCTGAACTCGTCTGTTCTCCCTTTGCCTTTATCCCACCAAACTCTGCAACCTGATCATCTCTGCTTCTTCTATAATGCACACTAACCCAGAATAAAAAGAGGGAAAATATTAGCAAATGTGATTCTTTTAACCAGGCTCTTACACTCTAAATGGTGTCTGATGCAGTGCATATGCAGATCTGACTTTGAAAGTGTCATTTAGGGGAAATCCCTGGAGGATTCTCATCCTCTGAGTCTGCCAGCACTGACAGAATCTCACTACAAACACATTTAAACAAATGGGAGGGCAGGATGGCTCTTAAAATTCCCTTTCAGGACTTCTGCAAAAGCTGTGTTTGCCTGCTGAACAGATATAAAAATGGAAAAGGAGCGGGTGGAAAATGTAATAAGTGATTTTTCTGCCTTAGTAAGCATTTTTAATTGCTTGTGGATTGCAGCTGGCACAGTGGTACAGCCCCACATGGGGACGGAAGGGGCTTTTTGCTGCAGATGCAGCATTGCTGAGCCTGCAGAGCCACCACAAAATCCCACCTCAATTCCTCTCCCCATTAGCAGCAAAATATGTAGAACAAAGGCGCTGAAGGGATATAGTGGGCTTTTCTTGTTGATCTGACAGAGCAGTTTGTGTACAACACATTGTAAAACTGAAGTTCAGCTGTTGCAAGGATGTGAGATCAGCTCCTCACGTCAAGTCCATCTTGTTCCCACTGCTCTGCTCCCAGTCCCATTTGATGTCTTTCTCGCTTGCTGACACCCTGGTGGAGTGTGGAGACCTCTTGCCTGGTTCCAGTACCATCCTTGTTATCCATCACACAGAGTTTGAGACTCGGGCAGTGTTTGACAGGACACAAAGACAAGGCAGGGACCTGCCTCAGTTAAGGCAGGGGCCGTGACACTTCACTGGCCACTTTAGTTCCACGAGGTCATGCTCAGCCCCACAGTCAGGCAGACACAAGACAGAGCTGGCACAAAACTGACAGGAGGGCTCTCAGGAGGAAAGGTCCAAATGTTTTATGGTCCAAATCCCCCTGTATTTTTGCCTCCAGGCACAGTGTTTGTCAGTGAGGGGACTGAGGGGCAAGGAGCACACAAAACGCTGCCGCAGGTGGGAGGGAGCTGGGCACAGGCAAACACAATCCACCAGCAGCGATTGCAAGATGCCACAGAAACAGAATCCTGTTTGGAGCCAGCACTGGAGCACCTCTCCTGGACTCGAACACTGTTTTGAGCAAGCCAGACCCCTGTATGGCTGCTCAGGAGAGCGTGACCAGAGGCTGGCAGTAGCACCGGCCGCGCGTCACAGCCCGTGCGCGGAGCTGCTCCGGGCTCCCTTTGAGCGACAGCTCCGCAGCCAGAGCCGAGCTGCACAACCCGTCCTCAACACAGACACAAAAACAGAAACAAAGCACTTCAAATTTGTCATTGCCTTTTCTTCATCTCTGCTTTGCACTTTGCTTTAGCGCAGCAATATCCTCCAGGGTCTCCTGATAAACCTCCCTGGGAAGCTGTGCCTCCTGCACCACGGCCATTCCCACCCCATGTCCCTACTGCAGGGATCCTGGCCCCAAATCCTCCTCTCCTTCTCCTAGTGCCCATAAGAGCTGTCAGCCTTAAATCAATGCTGACTTAAATGTTGTAATCACCCTTAGGGCGTTCCTGCTCCTAGTTTCATTAATTCATTGACAATTTGGGATGCTTTGCATATTAGCATCAGCACTGCCTAACGCAGCGCCCATCAGAGGTTGAACTCGTCACAGATGCATCCCAGTGGCATACCAGTAATCCTTTTCCAAGTTAATTGGCCCAGGAGTGCTGCACACACCGCTGCATAAAGCTCAGGTTTTACCTCTCTGGCAGTGTCAGCCAGGAGCTGGCTTTGCTGCCGGGCTGATGTCCCCACACCCGGAGCCCCCAGCCCGTGTCAGACACCCCATCACACTCTCCCAGCACAGCCAGCACAGCAGGCAGCCCGCAGGGCTGGGTATCAGCATGAGTGCACACAACTAAAAATAGTTCAGACACTGTGAAACCAGGGCATCCACCTGGATACCAAGGAAGAGACCTTCTTCCTTCCAGGGATCACATGCAACCAGTGTCTCTGCAGAGGGAGAGGGAAAAGGAGGATAATTCAGAGCACCTACAACTGTGCTCTGGGGGAACATCTGTCTCGGTCACTTGTAGAGAGACACAGACACCAAGCCTTTAAATCAGGTGCTTAGTATCACACAGCATGAATATTCTGTTTTTATTTCCTGTGTCTACCACTTTGTTATCCAGTAAATAATTTTACTATGTAGCTCATCTTAAAGAAAAAAAAGTTTTATATACCAAAATAGAGCCAGAACTCATCTTTTCACATCTCAAGCCACATTGTGTGACTAATTTGGGTGGCTGAGCCTTCACCTCCAGCTACAGAGACCCCAGCCTTACTGCTGGGTCTCCTGGGGTTTGACCAGAGGGACTGCATCCCATCTAGGGTGGGCTGACAGGGTTGTCACTCCCCTGGTATTACACCTGCTTTATATCACACCTCTACTTCCTCAGCATCCCTGAACCCAGGCAAGCCAGGCAAGCTGATTTAAGCCTTTAAGTGTCTGACTGAAATGGTTTCCTCCTCCCTCGCTGCAGCTTTGCTCCCCATATAAAGGCACAAAGTGGTATATTTGAAACACACTAATGCACGTCTATAGGTGAACTGCATAATATCCTATAAACTGGGAATTAAAGATACTTAAACTCTAACCCAATAGCAAAAAGACAGCAAATCCATGAAGATATGCATCCTCTTTTCCATTTCTGAATATATTATGCTTGCTTAAATCCCAGGCAGTGCCTGGCAATCACCCCAGCTATGTATCCAGTGATATCAGCATGAGCAGTGCTCATGCTGACACACAGAGCTGGGCTTCCCAAATCCCCAGGTGTCTGCAGAAGGACTGACTGACCCCCCTGCCACCTGGCCAAGCAGCAACGTGGCCTGGTGAGTTTACCACAGCCGTGAAGGGAAGGAAAGAAGGAAGGGCTGCACTGCATCCTTTCCATTCCGAGCCCACGAGAGCTCGAGTGAATTCCCAGGTGCTGTCGGTGCTGTGAAACCCGGCGCAGGGAGCCGGGGGCTGGAAGGGCTGCTCCAGTCACTCCGTGCTGGGGACGCTCAGCCGTGGGGATCCTGAGTGGCACAGGTTAATGGGCTGCCCGCATTTCCTAATCCTCATGAGCAAACACTGCCAGGAATGATTACTAGCCCCTGGCAAAGGTCGTGCTCCATCAGGGCTCTACGCTCATTGCATCGGGATGTGTTTTCTTTGCACTTGCATGTAGCTGCTGAAGCTCCATTATTTTCATGCATTTTTATTTCTGACACAGCTTTTGTGTTGGTAAAACCCAGTGCTTGGTGCTGAGCACGGCAGGAGAGGAGAGGAGAGGAGA
>VYXD01010804.1:118123-131447 GCA_013397195.1 Hylia prasina
GATCAGGAGGGAAAACAATCCTTCAAAATGGAAAGCAAAGTTGAAGAAATGAGTGCTTTTAAGTTACAGCCTGTAAAGCCCAGCACTGGGGTGCCAGTGTATCCCAGGGACCTGGACAGCTCCTCTCATGCTCATGCATTTCCACCTAACCTGCTGCTGATCTCACCTTCCCTATGATCCTTTTTCCAGGAATCTCCCCTTTGTCCCTTATCACCTTCCTCCCAAGTTTCTTCCCTCTCCTTTCATGCTATTTTTCCCTCCCCTGGCTGCTCACATCCTGGATGTGATGTTTTCCCTCTGTGCCTGCTCTCCAGCAGTAGCAGAGCTGTTTGTGTGGAGTGCTGCTGACATATTGTGGCTGGGCTGGTTAATCACACGTATTCCCAAGAGTTATCAAAGCTGGTTGGATCCAAGCTCTGAGCTAACACAAAATACTCATACTTCCCCCTAAAATCAACACAGGCCAGGGGGGGTGTGCTTACCCACGTGCTCTGGGCTCAGCCCTTCTGCTTGCTGTGGTTTAGGTTTGAAGTCTGAAGGGTTTCACACCACTGATATATAATTACATACATGCATGGAGTATTATTTAACACACGATCTTGACTTCAAAAGTATTGTGATTTAAGCTTGAATTTGATGATATTTGCATATAAATATAGATCCTGGCTTTGTGTTTAGACTGTGTATCATTGAACAGAGTGGTGGGGCCAGGCTCTTAGGCACTACAAGTAAGATAATTGCTTAACTGGCATCATTACACTGATTTAAGGCAAGAGGAATTCCTGCATGCTAAAGCATATGCAAAAATTGGTAGCTATTTATTTATCAATTGCTATAAATTGTTTAAGCTTGCATTTATAAATTTTACACATCCAGAGCCTAAATATACCTCATGTCAGCAGGTGGAGGGTGGTGACAGCACCTGCAAGTGCTTTCCAGCAGATCACATTCAGGCTACAGAATAGCTGCACACTGGTAGCCAGGAAATGTTCACCTCCTTGTGGCCTCATGCCAAATGACATTTCAGAACTGCGACCTGGAGTAATTTAAATACTGTCAGTTTATGCAGCATCTCAGTTATCCTTTAATAGTATGGTTACTCTTTTCTCAGAAGAGAGTGGTGTCTAATCATGTCAGGATTTTCTTAAGTAATTCTGCCTCAGGGCAAAGAATATTTTTTTATACAGCAGCAGTGGATCTATATGGCTTTAAGAGGCAGATTCTTCTAACACTCAGGGCCTGGCTTAGAGGAGGCTCCTGAACTGATTCTGTCAAAAAGTGTTTGCATTTTCTTCAGGGCACGTTAGAAAAGGGACAAAATCTAAATGCGTTTTGACATTTGTATTTGGAGTGTTATCTGTCAGATATGCCAGGACCAGATCACAAATTTCCTCAAGATTGCCGTGGCTCTCCTGCCTATCAATAGCAATCTGGAGCTCACACAGGATGCAGGCAGAAAGGCACCCTGGTAGAGAGCAGTGACAGATTTAACATTAGGATGGAGGAGGAACAGGGAGCAGCCAACGGCATCTTAAAAACTGCACATGGGTCTTCTCAGCAAGTGATGTTTGACAGGACAGTTTGTAAAAACCAGAGAGGAAACAGAAACCAGAAGGCTGCCCAGGGCTAGGGCTGCACTACCTGGAGCTGATCAGTGGCTGATCACCACATGAGTCTTCATCCCCTTTCATCCCTTATGTTTTCTGATGCTCTGGGCAAAATTAGTCTGTTGGAAGTCTTGACCTTTCACTTCCTATTTATATGTTATTTTGGAGCAACTCTTCCAGTCCCCTCTACTCTGAAAGCAGCTAGGGGCATAGGGACTATGCAGAGAAAAGTCAAGCAAAGCTACCAGGGCTGAGGGATGCTGAGGAGCAGAGAGCCCCAGGATGGGCATCCCCACCTCCTTCAGAGCCCCAGTCCTGGGAAGGGCTGCAGCACTGGCTTGGGTACCTGCTCCAGCAGGACAAACAGCACTTGTGAAGGACATCCATCAACAACCTTGTATGTGCCTGTTCAAAATCAGTGGCAGCAGAGGACAGAGGCTGCTTGGATTTTACATTGCTTCAACCATTTAGTCCCACAGGTTGGTTATTGATTCTACAGGTGACACTACACAAAAGCCCCCAGGACCATTTAGGACAATTTCTGGTACTCCAGCACATCAAGTTAGACCTTTTCAAGGTGATCTGCCAGCTCTGCCCCTCCATCACACAGCACATGGCTCTTTCCAAAGCACCCTGTTCCAATATTCTGGTTCAATACCACACAGAGAAGAGATCTGCAGGTCCCATTATCATGTGAAATTAAAATTCACTCTGTGCTGGTTGCATTCCTAGGTTTAAGGTATTGGCACTGCTAGCAAAACTGAGGTGCCACATGTTGAATCAGCTACACTGATTTGTGGATGAGGAATGTACAAACTGGTGGCACGTTGTACTCCAACATTAGAGTGAAAATGCCAGTGAAATGGAATGTGTTGAGAGATGTGAGCTGTTCCCAGGTGCATTAATAGTCAGGCTGAACTGGGGGGAAAAGCTGTTGGTCTGTTTGCTGCTTGAAATCCCATGTGGTGAAGGGGTGCTGGTCTGTTTGACCACAGGTGATGTTATCCTAGCAAGGGCATGCTTGTCCCAAGGGTTTTCAAGGATCTTCAATCCCTTAGTCCTGCTACAGTTGCTGTCAGCTATTTAACTGTGGATGTTTAATCACTGGTGGAGAATTAGCCCCTGGTCTTCTCCAAACACCAGCATGTACCTGTAGCAGAACCTGATTTTCACCCCAGGCAGTGAGCTCCCAGGTGGCTCTGATTTCCATAGGCTGTCCCTGCACCAAGAATACCTTTCAATCACATACTGAATCCTCCTTCAGAGCCAGGACAGAGCCCACAGGATATATTTGGCAGTGGACTGCATTTTTCCAGGGTTTGAGATGTTGCTTGGAATGCAACATTGCAGGAGGCAACGACCCCTGTGCCATGTGGCATGGAGATTTTTGCATCTTCCTTCTCTCAAGGTTTCTGGGAAAGATGCTCTACAAAGCACCAATTCTTAAAAGTATTTTTGTAGAATTATAAGCATCTTTATTCCAAGGGAGTTCTCCTCAAAGCAGCAAAACTGATGCTGAGCACCAGCCTTCCCTTTCCTCCCATTTTCATTCCAACCTGGTCTTGGTTGCTCCCGTCTCCACAGCTTCTAACTGCACACAAACACAAAGTTTTTGTAATTCCTCCTCTCCAGTGGGCCAATATATTAATCCCTGACACTGTGAACAGGATTCACAGGGCATCACAAGATTGATGGAGTCCCCAGAGGCCAGGTGGGACAGTGAGGTGGAACACAGAATGACTCTTAATACAGCTACCATCTATTTCACAGCCTTTGTAGATTTGAATATGCTACATGCATGAATAATTTACTAAATTTAAGGGAGTTTTAATACCCATGCTTTAGCTGTAATTCCAGTTTCCTATCAAAACCTAATGTGTTCTGAATCCTATATCAGTGCTGACATAAACAGCTCCTGTTTCTTCATTCAAAAGAGGAAAAAAATATCCCATCAATAACAGGTAATATAAAGGGTAGATTTATTTTTTAGCATCACCAGAATTTCAGAGCCAGGCTATAGAAATGGATGCAAGTGCCATGGCATGGCCCCATCACCTGTGCTGCTGGGGAAGCATCATTGCAGAGCAGCATAGAAACACTTCCTCATTTTATTTATTTTGGAATCAGAGGGGTTTACAGGCACCATAACCCCTGGGAAAAAAATGTACATGGCTGTAAGGGGAGTTTGGAGGCTTAGCAGGAGCAGCAGTGGAGAGGAGCAGGGACACTCACTGAAGCAATAAGCCGGACTGCCCTGGGCAGGAGCTCTGGAACTCAGCCCTGGAACAAAGCTCAGTGGTCCTGCTCCACAAAGGCTCTCAGCCCATCCCAGCACAGACAGAAGCCCCCAGCCAGCTCTGCACCTTCCAGGACTGCCCCAGCATCAGCCCAGCTCATCCAAACAGACCTGTGAGAAGTGTGCTGGCCTCCAGAGAGATGCATCAGTTGTGGGGAGTGCACAGCAGCCTAAAAGAAAAATCAGGGCCAGAGCTGCACATTTTAGGACTCCTCACAGTCACTGCACCCAAATACCATCTCCTCCCAGCTGCAGCAATGGCTCCATGCCCAAGATCCCAGGGTGCAAACCCCAAGGAGCACAGGTGATCCTGTAACTTCAGGAAGTCCTTTCCACAGAGCATCAACCAGGCTGAAAATGGTGCTGACCATCAGGAATGCTCCACGTGTCCTTCTGTCCACCTCTGAATAAACACAGTGCATGTTCCCCTCAAGTATGAAATAATGTGAATAAGACAATTCCAGAAAACCTCAGCAAGATCATCCCAGGACATGCCATAACTACCTCTAGTGCCTTACTAATGGGTCAGAAAAATATTTAAATCATGTATTAGATTTCTCACTAGCTTCTTGCAAAGCACCCAGATCAGTAGGAAACCTGGGCTCTGCAGATCATCAGGGAGATACCAAAAAGCACAGAGCTTTTTCCTGATAATGAAGAGGTGGAAAAGACACCATAGGTGATGGTGACATAGTTGATGTCACCACTGAGCTGAGCTGGGGACTCACAGAGGTACTTCAGCATCTGCTCAAAAATACATTAAAGCCCTTCCTCTTGATGGACACATTTACAGTATAAATAGTTGTGTCCTCTTTATTTCACTCTGAAGTTTAATTAATATATAAATCAAACGCTTATAAAACTCACAAATGCTTGGGAAGATGTAAAATTTAATTAGTTTGCCCACACAACTCCATATGTCAACTGTTAGCTCAATTACTCTTTGCCATGAAATACTGACTGCACTTTCCCATATTACTAATTTCCCTCTATCTCAAGTCATGCTTAATCAACACCCTGAACTCAACACACACACACTGGTGCTAAATTAAATATTGAGCACGAGGAGCAAGAGCCTCTTTAATGAAACCACAGCTGGATTTTGCTCAGAAATGAGATCCTCACACAATATTGGGGCAGAGGATCTCTGGGGTAATCCCTGGGGCATGGGATGTGCTACCAGACCAGCCTGCAGGACTACCCTGCTCATGTTCTTCCAGGGAGCCCTGGAGGAAATACATCCCTGCCTGTGTTTTCTTGGGATGGAGCAGATGCTGGTGGGGCAGGGGCTGGAGGAGGTGAGGGGAGGCTGGGAATGAAGCACAGGGCAGGGATGGGTGAGGAGGGGCAGACAGTGGATGCACTGTGATCAGTTCAGGTGTGTGGTGTCACAGTGCAGGTGTGCAGCTGCTAAAGATGGGCATGAGCAACGACTGTAGCCATTAAATCTGCATTAAAAGCAGGCTCGGGTCAGCCCCCAGCCTGGCAGCCACAGTCAGTACAAATGAGCACTGACGCTGCATTTGTTCCTACTTCAAAACCCTCAAGAGACAACAAAATGTCAAAATTATCATCTGGAAAGAGTCCAACAAATTCTCCATCCCTCCCTCTCCCCCATCCCCAGGATGAGGGCTCTGACAGCCCCTTGGCCAGCTCTGTGCCCAGCCATGCCTGCAGCTGTCTGCTGGCCAGTTGTGCCACAGGGTGACGTGGAAGGGACCTTTGCTGGCTAATCCACAGTGCCCAGCACACCCAGTGGCCTCCTGTGGGCTCCCAGATAACCCATCCCACAGAGGATGGATCCTGCCTGCCTGTGGGGAGCAGGGGGACATGGCCATAATGATGTCACCATGGCCAGTGGGACTGTTCAGTGAGGAGGAGGATGCTGGTGGCAGGAAATGCTGTGGCAGAGGGTGCAGCAGCCAAGTGGAAATTAAAAAAGCTGAAGGGGGATGCACTAAACCTTTTTGCTGCTTTGAGGAGAACTCCCTTGGAATAAAGATGCTTATAATTCTACAAAAATGATGTAAATTAAGCTCTTATTTTTCCCATTTGCGCTACTTGCTGGTATATAATTTTCTTATTTGTGCTGTGAATACAGACTATTCATTTTCCCTAAAACTATTTTCTCAGATGTTGATGTGGGAGCAGAGCCTGGACATGACCACTGCACATAAACTGCCAGCATTGCCTGCCCCTGGGATTTCTGCTCAGAGCCACTTGCACCAAGCTTTGACAGTCCTGGAAATGTTCCTTCCACTGTTCTTCCTGATGCAAGAGTCCACCTGTCACTGGCCCTTGGTTTCCTCCCAGGGTTTGTGTTCTGTTCCCCTCCCTGCAAAGCGGGAGCTGTAAGCCTTGCTACCAGACCTGAGATGATGCTGGGAAACTCTAAGTCTTGGATCAAGCTCTCCCATTTACCATCCATAGCTCAAATATCCCCCAAGCCCTTGAGATCAAGTAAGAGCCCTACTTCCCTGTGACCATCTAAAAAAAAGTTGTCATTTCAATAGTAAAACCACTTAGAGGGTGGAGTTGGGGATTTTTTTCTGAGCTATCCTATATAAGCAGAGCTGGAACGCTTTATACTGGAATCCATATTATATAAAATAATTTTAATCCCCAAACTTCTTTCTTCAGGCAATCAGCTTGTTTCTTTCATTCAAATTAGATCTTCATATTCAAGTCTCATTCTAGTTAATCATATTTTTCAATTAAATTCAATTGTCTGTGATCTCCCTAACTTCCAGTGCTTCCCTGCATCTCTAATACAGGCAAATTTTGCATTTGTTCCTTTTACTTTCCTTTTTTTTTTTCCCCCCAAGCTTAAAAAAACCCCATTTTGCTTAACAAAACCAATTTCCAGCAATGGGATCAAAGCAGAGCCATGGTGGTTTGGTCTGATCATGTTTGCGTTGCCCATACACAAGTGATGGCAACTAAAACAACACTGCTGGGAGGGAAAACATGTTTTTTACAGGCCACCTGTCTCTGCTTGATGTCAGGATGCTCGTGCTCCCCATGGTCAGGGAGGAAACTCAGTCACAGGATGACAAGCCTGGGACAGGCTCCTGCATCGGCAGGTGGAAGTGGAAAACGTTGTGCTTAGAGGTCAAGGAACATCCCTCTTTTTAAAGTATCCCTTCAATTCACAGCCTTTATGCATTTACCCCCTCTAAAGGGAGAAAAATAAGTGTTCCATGGAAAGTGTGGTGTTAAACGTGGGTTACAGGTACCTGGGAGAGCTCAGAGCAAGTCAGAGTGCTGATTTGGTGTCTGATACTCAGGGCATTGCAGCTCAGCACTCCAGACACACCAGCACAGCTCAGTGCCCCATCCTGGATCCAAACCCACCCCTCCTGCAGGCCATGCACCAGCTCTGAAATCCCAGAGGTCTCTGCAGTCAGACAGGACCTCCTGGTCAGCATGGGGAGAGCTGGGCAAAACCAGGGCTGTTCAACAGACAGGAAAAGCAGCTGACAAAAGGAAGGAGAATTTTCAGAACAGTCTCATGCACAGCTGTGAAGCACCCAGGGAGCAGAAGAACCACCTTGGTAGTGAAGCTGACACTCATCAAAAAAACTGTTGGCAGTGGGCAGACTTCAGACAACACTTAATAAAAAGGTCATAGAAGAGAAAATCACAGAATGGTTTGGGTTGGATGGGACTTTAAAGATCATCTTGTTTCAAACTCCCCACCATGGGCAGGGCACTTTCCACTAGACCAGTTGGCTCAGAGCCCCATCCAGCCTGGCCTTGAACATTTCCAGTGATGGAGCATCTACAGCTTCTCCAGGCAATCTGCTCCAGTGCCTGAACACCCTCACAGTAAAGAATTTCTTCTTAATATCCAATCTAAAGCTACCCCATTTCAGGATAAAGACAGGAAAGCTGCAGCAGCCCAAGGATAAAGCTCTGCACATGGAGGTGATGTGTATCATCAGCTACACCTTTACCTGGCCAGTTCTCTGACACAAGAGTGCAAAAGGCAGCTGGGAGCACCTTGTCCTGCCCAGTGGCACAAGACCTGGCATTTGCAGGGAAAATGCTCCTGTGGGATTTACTCAGTTATTGCATTAGAGGTGTTTTGCTGCTTTTATGCTATAGCAAAGTCTGGCTGTTTCACCATCAGTGTCATTTGTGATGCTTTCAGTGCTTCTGGAAAGGTTACAGGAACCAGAGGACCGGAGATCAGGTGAGAAATTCAGTTTCCACCACCTTTTTTAAATACTAATAAAATACTAATAAATGCTGGTTATGGTAAAAAAGCCAGAAACAGCCCCCAAGTGTATTTTCTGAAGATGGAAAGACCAGCAGGCAAAGAAAAAAAAAGGCCCCCAGTTTTATTATTTCGTATAATCAGACTATAATTGGAGAGCAGACGCTGTCTGTAGCACACTGCCATTGGGGACTCTGGTTTTCTAATAAGAAATCCATGAGGGAATTAGATGCTGTTTCAGTGGTGTTCTGGCTGATTTAAGTGATGCACCTGGAGCCAGAATTCATGCTTTCAGTTGCTGTACTTCACCAAAAGCAGAAAATGTTGGTGCCACTTGTAAGTCCCTGGAAAAATTGGGTCTGCAGTGGCAACAGAGAGAGCCCCTTAATTATAGCAGTGCTTTTGGGAGCTGTGATAATTAGGAGTTTCCGGTGTTCTGGAAATCAAAGTGGTTTCTATTCTCTTCTTTAATTAATCCAGGCTTTTATCTGTGGAAGTGGAGATGAATTAAGGTTCTGCTCTAGGCAAAGGGCAATGATGCTTGTGCAGTCCCTGGCAGGGTGAAGCCACTGGAGCCCCAGGACCTGGGTGACATCCCTGACACTGCAGCCTCCAGTTCTTGATATTTTGGGGGATGAAGGGGAAAGACCAGGGGGTGACATGCCTGGAGCAGGACTCACCACAGCATGCAGGTATCACGAGAGACCTGCTGCACAGGGGTGTGCAGCCGTGTATCCATGGCAGGGGACACACTGCCTGCCTGCAGGAATTCAGCAGATAACAGACACCCAGCCTTTATCACCTCCCCACATGGGAGAGGGTGAGCCAAGCTGCGCAAAAATCGCAAGATTAGTCTAAAATCATGGGTTTGTTTTTTCTGTTCAAAGGAAATTATTGTTACAGGCCCCTTTTATTCCACCATGGGAAGGGTTGGTTTGGGAGGTTTTCTAAGGCAAATCACACTGAAAATCCATGTGACTCTTAGAATATGACAACAGCAGCGTGGGATTTGTTGGTAAAACCATGCAATATGACCAAAGTGAATGCCTCCATGATGTGAACTGTACATGCATGGATGGCAGAGAGAGGTTTCCAGCTGCAAGTAAAGCCTCCAGCTGATGGGACGACCTCAGCGCTCAAAACAGGAGCATCTGTCACCCAGCAGAGCAGAAGGCAGCACCATGCAATTAACCCATACAGCTAATTAATCAAACCCAGCCCCGACAACGTTATCAAGGAGCTGTCTGGAAATGACTCTTTATGTCAAAGTCTATTTTTAGATCAAATAAATCCAGACCCATCCTGGACAAGCTGTGCTCCAGTTTGGAGCATCTCCACACTTCATCATTTCCCAGCAGTGAATTCTGCTGCAAGTACCCAAACCACGGCCTCAGCCCTAGAGCCGTGCCCCAGAGCAGCTTTGTGTTGGATTAAAGAGTTTTCCCAGAGAGAAACTGACTTTCTACATCCACCTTCCTTGACTTTTGGTCTGTTTTCTCCTTTTCCTACTAGATGGCGCCTGCATGACAGGCGGAGACGAGCCCCGGCGGGGAGCATCTCTAACAGGTCTCCTCCGAGAAGGGCCGATAAATGACACTTTTCCCCGAAAAGCCAGGCAGTTGAGAAAGCGATAACCTGCCGGGAGCTGATTAGCAGCAGGAAGCCGTTTTCTGGTAGCGCCACGTTAACTGTGCTTCCCCGGGGGATGCTGCCAGACCCTCAGGAGGGAGGGGGATAATGGGAGCCGTCCAGAAGCTGTATCCAGCCTAGCCCAGGTGTTCACAAGCCCTCTACGGACACTTCCAGCCCAGACATCCTGCTGAGCACCCTGGCAAGGCAGCGGCAAAGAAGGATGCTGGGGCTGAAGTGTCTGGCACGGCTGTGCAGTCACCTCAAAAGCCTAGTCAAAAAAACCCAGGCATTTCATTGGCATTTCTGGATCACCAGTAGGAGACATGCAAGAGATGGGATTGGTGTGGCTACAGACCAGACTCTTAGCACCACACAGCCACCATTGCCCCCACACAGCTCTCGGGTGGGAGAAAGGCTTTGCGGGTACAGACCATCCCTCCCCACCTGGGATACTCTAGAAGGGACACAGCAGTGCTTTGCCATGGCTGAAAACTGTCCCCAGGCTGCTTCCCTCTGCCTGCTCCCTCCTGGCAGTTCCATGAGGATTCAGCCAGAGCTGTCAGGTGTCAGCATCACTCTCAGTCCTTCCAGGTAGCCCCAGCAAGGTGGAGTGACAGCACGAGCTACCACTTCTTCACCCAACATAGACACTGTGTGCCCAGCTCTGACTTCACAGAGCCATCACAGCTCCCCACATCCCACTTTTGTAGTCCCCAGCTCATTCCCCTACACGAGCTCTCAGTTTCACAACTGTGCCAAGCTAACTCCTGGCCTCTGCTCGTTGGCAATAATTAACCACATTATCTCCACACTCCACCTCCGTTGTACATGTATCGTGTACATGTTCCAGCCCCTCAGCTCCTTTCTGAGCTTGGCATTTTCGGCAGCCCCGGGCCATGTGCCAGTCCAGAGCAGACAGAACCCTGTTGTGCTGATAACCCAATTTCCCAACCCAAACGGTACCAGTGGGCCCCAAGAAAGCAGATTCCAGCCCAAAACCCAGCTTTGGGACGGCCAGAGGAGGAGCTACATTTACTGACTGCCCCGCCAAATAGGTTTGGTTTCCCAGTGGTAAGTTTGTCATTTACTACCCCTGGATTTTGGGGGGAAGCTGAGCCATTCCCTTGCTGTGACTCTGAGAGTGGCAGGGTGAGGCAGTGTCCCCAAACTCTGCTTCTGTCACAGCATCTGCTCAGGTGCAGCCACTGCTGCATCCCCAGTGGCCTCCGGGTGCCCAGCAGCCCTTGGGCTGGCACATGATGAGCCCAAGGGAGCTGGCAAGGGAGAAGGGGCACCGGGAGGTTCAGGGCTTAGTACAGCAAAGCCTGGGCATGCCCTGGGCCACCCCTCTTATTGACTGGGTGTGGGGCAGGAGCTGAGCTGGCGTGATGTACCCCTCCACACTGTCACCCTGGATGGCTCCAGCCCCCCCAGAACAGTGTGGGGACTCCCCATGGCTCCCTGGCCATGCAGCCAGGAGCTGTCCAGGTTCAGCTGCTCGCCAGTGCCAGGCTGTGCCACACACAGGAGGAGCCTGGCAGCCCCAGCCCTGAGAAGATCCAAGGCAACTCCCGGTCCCCATGGAGGGGAAGGACAGGGAGGAGGGGGTGCAGGTGGCATTGTGGCTGAGGGGACAGCAGGACACAGCCAGCTGGGCACAGGAACACAGATGGTGCTGCCAGAGAGCTGCAGCTCTGACCAGGAAAGAGGATCGCTGGGGAAAGGACAGTCCAGATGACACAGAGAAAAGCCCTTGCTCAGGATCAGCAAGGTAAAAGGGGGAAGAACCCAGAAATACACCCAGAAACACTGGCCAAGTTCAGCACAATCCTGGCACACTGGGTCTCTCTGGGTAGAAGAGAAATTAAGCCAACTTGCAAGCCTACATCAGATCTCTCATCAGAAACATGGTTCCCAAGGGAATCTTTTGAGCAACCAATAAAGCCAGTCAAGGTCTGGGAGCTGGGGAGGCTTTAGCTGGCTACTGAGATGGCTGCAGAAAAATTGGAGCTGCAGGGCTCACACTGTTCAGCCTGGACAGGGCTAGCCACAGGTTTGAGAAAAGGAAAACAGGTATAAAATTGGTGTTAATTCTGAGGCACTTCTCTGTGACGTAAAGGTGGAAAAGCAGAGGGTGTTTCAGCAAAAATTTGCTAATTTACAAAAAAGGAAGTGCAATCTAAAAAAGGAGAAGTAGATTTCAGCGTTTGCAGAGGGCTGGTCATTACTCACAGAAGTGATCATACTGCCATGTCAGCAGCCTGGCCCCATGCAGGGAAACAGGTACAGGGACAGACCCACACAGGGCAGAGACCTTAGAGAGCAAAGAGGAATCTGTAAGATGAATTGTGATGACCAAGGCAAACAAGGCAATGACTGTGAATGCTGTAAACAAATTTAAAAGCAAAACTTTTCTTTTACATAATGTGGGAGAGCAGGTAACAAGATACAGCAGGTGCAGGAGAGTTCAATGATTTCTGTCCTTCAGTCTCCACAAAGCGCTGATTGTGGCATATAAATTATCACCACGATAGGCATGAGGAGACAGGGGCCACTACAGGCAAGAAGGGGCTAAGGAGTAATCTCATTCTTCCATATGCATTTAATCACAGATGGCCTGTGCAGAGGTGTGATGAAGTACAGCTATCCCAAAGATCCTCCTTCTCCTGACCACGTCAATAGGTTTTCACACCTCTCCAGTATTGCCCAATATCCAGGGAACACACAGCATCCCAAAGTTTGCAGCCTGAACATCCCAAGCTTATCCAGCATCCAGCCACTGAGAGTCACCAACGGGAACTTTCCCCAGCAACCCCACATCTTTGCTGAAGCCTCCCCATATCTGCAGGTTTCTGTATCTCCCACCCCATGGATGTGAGAGGTGGCAAGTACCCTTGCAAACTGGGACAGTCCTGGCTGGCATCTGGGCCTGTTTGCAGGCAGCACAGAGACTGGAGAAGGGGGACATCTGCATAGGACAGCGGTGAGAATGGGCTGAGATAGTTAAAATCACAGCCTGCCCAGGAGAGAGAAAAAAGTGGGGCTTGTTTCATCCCATGTGCCAGGAGGACACAGAGGGGATGGCAGCTGGCAAAGATTAGGAAAACCCTCCTGAAGTGCAGTGAAGCACTTCAGGCTGGGTTCAGAGGGGCTGCACATCCCTCTACCCGGGCTTCAAACACACGCTGCAACCGCAGTTCGGGGGCGGATGAGACAATCCCTTCAGGTGCCTTCGCTCCGTGCTCCTCTCTGCTGAGTGAGCAAACCAAAGCTCCAGAGGGATTTGTTTTCAAGTCCCTGCGGGTTTTCCCCAGCGCTTTTTCCCGGAGATTCTCCCTTCGGTGCCAGCTCCAGGCAGCTTTGGGAGCGTGCTGCCTCGCGTCTGTCGGAGCGGGGCCGTGCGACAGTGTTGGGGTGTTGGCAGCAGGACAGCCCTTTCCCAGCGCGGGGGGAAGAACCATTATCTGCTCCACGCCTCGCGGCACAGCTTTTCAGAGCAAGTGCGTGGCCCTTGATAGCAGGGGCAGAGGCGCAACAAGCCGCACCCGCCCATTTAAAACCAGACACCGG
>VYXD01010804.1:132145-173346 GCA_013397195.1 Hylia prasina
GCTCGTCCCCGGCAGGTCCGCCGGGCTGCGGTGCGGGGTGCCCGCGGGAAGCGCTTTCCTTCCCGTGGCTGCTGGACACATCCGTGCGGGTGCGGGAAACTCCCTGGCACCGGGCACAAACCCCCCGGGACGGGTCGGGTTCGCTGTTCCGAGTGATGAGGTCCTCGTGAGCGCAGCGTGGATGGATGGATGGATGGATGGATGGATGGATGGATGGATGGATGGATGGATGGATGCTCGTTCAGGCTGTGCTTCTCAGGGAGCAGCTCTCGGCGCTTAGGTTTCACTTTTCATTCTCAGCTCGCGGAATGCTTTGAGGAGATGAGTGGCTTCTTCCAGCCAGGGAGAAACCAGCACTGAGATACAAGAAAAACTTGGGGGAAATCTTGGCCATGGCCCAGGATCCCGCAGAGGCGAGCAGGGAGCGGCTATGGGGCTTCTGAACTGATGTAGGGACTTTTAAAAGCTACAAAGGTTGGATGCTTTTTTGGGGGAAGGGGCGGGACTTCAGCATTTGATTCATGTAAGAGAAACGAGGGATGAAAGCTGTGAAGGAATTGTAGGGGTGACTTTGTGGTAGGAATATCCCACAGGTGATGGAGGCTGGGATGGGACTGTCCCTGTCCTGTGGCCCTATGCAGGGTGTGACATGTGTCCATCTGTCAGAGTCTGCCCATGACAGATGGACACCAGGGAGCTTGGGGGAGCATTTGTATTCATAATGCCTGAGCTGGGCAGAGGGTTATAAAGCACCCCAGATAATTTCCATCAGAGTAGTCTAAATAAAACTAACACAGAGAGAATTGCCTCCTGTGGCAAGAAACCAAAACTGAGAGACAGCAGGAGAGGAAGGCTGTCGCCTACAGCATCAATACTCCTGTGGGCTGAGGAGATGCAGGACTAATAAGATTTAAATACTGCATCAAGCTTTTGATTTCTCTTCTTCTAAAATCACATTTGCTATGAAACAATTTTACAGTAATATAAGATGCTGCAGTCAGTGCACATATTTGATTTCCTCTGTGATTGTAAAGGAGAAAATGTTGATGACTCAACAAGTCTGTGTTTAACAAAACCACATCAAACCCCAGGAAAACGTGCTCTTTCACAGCGTAATAATTTTTTGTTGTTGTTTATTTTGCTCTTTATTTTTGTTTTGGGGTTGTTTTGCTTTTTATTGTTAAGAACTATGCTTTGACTATGACCTTGTAACATCACATCCATAAATAGAAGCAGGTTTAGATTCAGGGGAAACACATTTTTTCCGATGATGGAAGAAGTAGGCCAGCCATGCCAGCTCTCTTGAGAGGTGGGAAAGGCAGTGGCAGTTGTGATAAGAAATGTCACACACCAGGAATTAAAACACACCAATTTGTTATCTGTAAGTTTACCATCACTGATTAGAGTTAGCTTTTTGTCAACATCATAATGTAAGAAAATGCTATTTTCAAGTTTGAATTTACTACTTCTTCATAGGTTTTCCTATGCAGACCTACAGTGGATTAAGCAGCTTCCCATCTTCATCTAAGTTTGAGTGAACAGTCACTTAACTGAAAGTAAAAAGCTTCTGAAAGTATGTCAGTGACGTGGGAGCTTCCAACACATTTCCAAGAGCCTTTACATACTCCAGGGCCTAAACAGTTTGAAAATTTTCCTGGGGTTTAAGGTACTGAGACAGAAATTCCTCTCATCCTTTTTCCAGGTTCTCAGATTTTCAGTGAGTCTCTCTAAAGCCTTGGTTGTGGCAACACGTGCATTTCCATTTAGGATGAACACAGCACTGTAGTCTTTGGAAAAAATGTCCTAAGAGCTCCCCATGGGATGTAGGCTTCAAGGATCAGGGTCTGTAAGATAACGTCCACCACTGAAGGAGGCTGCCACCAACTGCTGATCATGTGCAAGGTCATAGAGCTACAGAGTGCTTTGGGTTGGAAGGACCTTAAAGATCATCTCATGCCAACTCCCACCATGGTCAAGGGCACCTTCCACTAGACCATGTTGCTCTAAACCCAGTCCAACCTGATCCTGAACACTTCCAGGGATGGGTCATCCACAGCTTCTCTGGGCAATCTGTGCCAGTGCCTCACCACCCTCACAGTGAAGGATTTTTTCCTTATATCTGATATAAACCCGCCCTCCTTCACCATAAGGACATTCCCCACTGTCCTGCCACTACAGCCCTTGTAAAAAGTCCCCCTCCAGCTCTCTTCAGGTACTGGAAGTTGCTCTAAGGTCTTCCTGGTGCCTTTTTGTCTCCAGGCTGAACAACCCCAACTCTCTCAGCCTGTCTTAATAGGAGAGGGCCTCCAGCCTTCTGAGCATCTCTGTGACCCTTCTTTGGACTCACTCCAGCCGGTCCACATCCTTCCTATGTTGAGGTTAGATACAGGACAGAGCCTGTGCCACTGCACAGTGGTGAAATACACGGTGTTTGTACTCGTCCAGCACACGTGGGTCTCGCTAAGTCCTTGGAGTCCTGTGGGGAGGCATGTTGTTCACACTGCACATATTTGTCCCTCTGGGCTGACCTGCAAGACCCCTGCCAGTGCAGGGGAAAAGGTGAAGCAAGCTGCATCTGCTCTGCAGGATGCTGGACTGAAGGCCAATGGTGTGAGAGGAAAGGGAAGGCAGAATGCTGTGGGGTCCTGGCACCTCAGGGCAGTGAGTTGATTTCCAGCAAGGAGCATCTCTCTCCCACCCATCTGGATCCCCAAAGATGACTACCTGGTCAGCCAATTGTGTTTGCCTGTCTCCCAGGTGCCTCCCTGCAGTTGCTGGGCAAATCAGAAGAGGCAGTACATGGCCCTACGTTCATTGCCTTTCCTGTTCTCACCACCGTGCTTATTCAGGGCTGGCTCAGAGCTACCTCTGTACTGTGTGGCATGCCTGTGCTCCGTGGAGGGGGAAAAACAGATCAGCAGGAGATGGGCTGGCCCTCTGCCACAGGCTGTGCCTTCCCTCCACCCCACACTGCCTCCCAGGCCATCTTCTCCCCGTGTGGTCCTGTGCATCTTCTGAGTGGCTGGGTGAAGCAAAAGCAGAAAGGCAAGAGAGTGCTGATCTTGGAGACCCTTCTGACAGGCGCTGCGGCACGGAAATAGCCAACACAAATATTTCCATGCACACGCAGCATGATTCCTCCATGTCTTTCCTGGAAAGAAACAAAGAGGTTTTAAAGAGGCTGGAGGCTGCCAGCTCCCTGTGGTGACTGCTGAAGTCAGGTCCTGCCATCTTTGTAGGCCAGGAGAGGGGTGGAAGCCCCAGCTCATTTTAGGCAGGAACACCTGCACCCATCGTGTCTGGCTGCAGGGAATTACTAGACCTACCTGAAAAGCTTCCACCATCCAGGCTTTGGGTTGCTTTCCAGCTCTTCTCACGCATGGGGAGAAGAAGGCTCAGAAATGGGTGAGTCTCTGAGCTGTGAACTTGGTAAGAGCAGCAAGACAATGAAGACCCCAAAAGAAAGCAAGAGAAGCCATATAAGGCTTAAGTAGAGCACCTGAAGTTGTTGTAAACCACCCCATTATGTCACTTAAGAACTGTGAGATGCTAAGCTGAGAAAATAACCTTCTCATTCAGAGTCACATCAGCCAGATAAGCTCCTGTGTGCTTTGTCAGCATCAGCACTGCTCTAGCAAACTCGATCTTGCTTCAGGTCTGTGCCTTCCACGGTCTTACAGTGAAACCTCAGGATTTCCCAGACTTTCAGATTCCCATTTCATGATGTTTTATTACAGGGTAGGTCTTTCTCAGGCTTCTTATTACTCTATCAACACAGTGGGCACAGGCAGCAAGATGTTTTTGCAGAAGAGTAGAGGAAGTTTTTCAGACAAGGACTTTGCTGCAGAGAAGTGGTACTGCAAAAGGAGGCAAATTTGGGGGAGAAAAGTTCGAGGATATCTATGGCAGAACCTGTTGGTAACTGTGCTTTAAAGTACATCATTTTGCTAAAAACAGGCCAAAGGTTTGTTTTCCAGTTGTTTATCATGGATAGGTAGTTTTCCTGCTCAGCATTAAAAAATCCTTGGGGATAAACTGCAAAGTGATCACAGGCTTGTGTAGTTCTATAGGAGAACTGAGCTTGTGTGGGAAAACGAGGTTATTTTGTCCCTGTGGGAAATTCTGGTAGCTCTTTCTCCTCTACTTTCCCCTGTTCTGAAAGATATTTTTGAATTTCAGTCCTGGTGAAGACTGTCTTGTGGTCAGGGACATGGATATGCCTTAGGCTTCACTGCTGGCTTCCAAAAACAACATTCTCGACATTTTTCAGTATATAAACCAGAGGGTGTATGGAGTTGGAAGGGTCAGTGTTTGTCAGGCTGTGTTTTCATTAGTGTGTGATGGAGTAGGAAGGCACATACTGAATTTGTAGGTGACACTGAGCTGGGAGGGACTGGAAACATTTTAGAGAAGAGACTAAGAACTGAATATTTTGACAAGCTGGAGAGCTGGTTTAAAAAAAAAACCAGGGCACATGTTGTGTCCTGTGTGGTAGGACTGACTGACCTCCTGGACAGCGGGTGAGCAACCAGGCAGGCAGTGGTCACGGGGAGCCAGGGGACAGGGACACTGTGCCCCGTGAGTCAACAGGGGCACACACACAGTTGTGCAAAAGCAAACAGGCTTCTTGCGATGAAGAAAGAGAAGTGCTGCGTTGGGGAAGCAGCGCCTCTGCTCCAGGTGGTGCCTTTTAGGGGCTCAGTTGGAAAATGCAGTTCTGGGCATCCTCCAAGAAAAATGAGAGCAAGGAGCAGAGGCTGAGTTGCTGGACATTCGGTAAATACCAGCTCTGATGAAAGAGTTGGGTTTCACTTGTGCAGGAAAAACCGAAGGGAGACGTGAAACCTGTTCTCCAAATACAGAACGTGTCTGTCTGCAGAAGAGAAGGCAAATCATTTGCTATGTCCTTTGGGGGTAAAAGAGGAAGGGATAAGGTTAACTGGATTGAGAGATAAAGAGGAGAGAAAGCAGGGCTCTGCAGGAGCTTATGGAAGTGGTTTTAGCAGATAAATACTTGATAAATGAGCTAATCAGATAAAGAGCTGCCCTGGGGCAGGAGGAGGGATGAGGACCTGCGAATGCAAAGTGCATCAGGGTGGAGAACAGTTGCAGGGGGGACATGTGGCAGCTCCTGGAGCCCCACAGCAGGTGTGGGGTCACAGCAATCCCTGGGGCCCACAGCAGGTGTGTCCCCACTGCATCGCAGTGGATGTACTGAGCACGCAGCGATGCCAGCTCGGGGCAGGACCAGCTCCCTGCCGCAGGTCCTGTCCCACCTCCCCCCCAGCAGCAGGAGCCGGGGGTGCACAGCCCCTGAGCCTGCCCCGTGTGCCTGTGGGTGAGCAGGCTGAAGGACAGCAGCAGGGACAGCCCAGCTCCCAGCATTTCCTCATTCTCGTGTCCTGGCTGGCAGCCCAGGTGGGTTTGCAACACGGCTTTTCTGGAAGGGTGATTTACATCCTTTGCCAGTTCCTGGTTTGCACCATTCGGGAGATAACTCTGCTTTGGAAGGAGAAAGAAGAAAAGGGGCAAGCAAAAGGGCAGCAAGCTTGGTTTCCCTGACTCTTTCTCTTGCAGGCAGAGCTGGGGAAGTCATTTCCAGTCAGCCTGGGCAGGACTGAAAGGTCTCCAGAAATGTGCACCAGAGCTGAGATTAAAGCAGCTTTGGATAAGCTCTTTTATGACTTAAATCTGTTCCAGTTCCAACAGGTTCAGGTTCATGGCACTTGCTGTACCCCCTGGGAGGGATGCTCTGTGTGTGGGAAAGAGACTTAAACATTTGATTTTCCCTGGAAATAAAATGGTGATAGGCAAAAACAACAAAAAAAGGAGTATTTCTGCCCACAGCAAGACCTGAGTGGAACACTTCAGGTGCTGAATGCTCCTCTCCAGCTGGGGCTTTTGGAGGGTTAACACAGCAAGAGATGCTCTGCAAACAGAGGCTGGCTTTGGCTTCATGGTTCAAAGGTCTCTCCATGCAGACTGGAAGTCCCCTGGGGGCAGAGATCACCCCTGTCCCTGGAGTGTGTGTGTTTGTGGGACCATGGCTGGCAGGGCCCAAAGGGACCTTCCCAGTGCAGAAATCACAACGTTCCTCTGCAGTGCCCTGACCAAAGGCTGTGCTGCATCATTTGATTCCTCATGAGCCTTGATGGTCTTTCAACCCATGTGCTCGTTAAGGAATGTGTGTAATAATCATGTGCTTTATCTCGAGTAACACCCAAGCAGAAGCTGAAGCACAGAGCAGGCTCTTTGATGACCTGTATGGGTTGAATCCACAGCTTATGGAGACTCAGTTGTGGTTGGTCTAAACAAACACTGACTTTGGGGGAAGACACAGAAGGATTTGTTTTAGCAGACTATGTGGGGCTGAGCTCAAAGATGAGTTTCTGTGCAAACAGGAACCAGTCTGGTTTCACTGGACAGGACATTCATTGGAGCTCTGTATGAGATTGCTGCCATATTCTTCAGCACAGTTTTATATGTTTTAAACACTGCCTTTTTATTAGAGTTATGGTGAAACTAAGTTGTGTTTTATCTGATAAATCTCAGGCATTGAAATGAAGCTTGATTTTTTTCGCCCAGAACTGAAGCAAAGCTCATGCTTTGCCACCACAGGTCCATCCTTCTTCAGGGTGTGCAACTCAAACACCTCTGGACTGCAAATTACGGGAACCAGCTAGGCTGTCCTCCTGCACCAGAGGATGTGAAAGGGGCCCCAAAAGATGGTCTCATTGTTAAAGACATGGTCAAAGATATCTGGGTCATCCCAGACAAACTTGCGGGAGTCCCATCATTGTTAGTATCTCCTTCCCCCACATCTGTTGGAAGAGGATAACAAATGTGCCCATTCCCCAGTAGCTGTGGGGGATGATCTGCTCAGCAGATCGACTCTGCTGTGAGCCCAGGGACACCTGAGAGGGCTCCTGCAGCCCAGCTCCATCCAGAACAGTTGTCCTGCTGCAAAACCTGAGTGAGGCCTCTCCTTGTGGGCAGAGAGGCAGAAAAACCTTGTTTGCCTGGCACCAAGCCTAAGCTAACAGCCTCTGCCAAGCCTCAGGTGCAAAATATGTAGAATTATCCCTGTTTTTCTTCTGTGAGAACCCCTCCCTCCCTCTGCCTGGGCAACAGAGATTTGACTGCTTCGTTTTGTGCAGCTGCTGTCTGTCTGATCCCACTCCTTGAGGCAGAAGTTGTCTTCTGGACAGTTTTTGTAGCGTGCCCAGCAGAGGGGAGCTCCCCATCTTGCTCACTGCCCATCACTGATACTGCCCTGCAATTAACAGCAATAGTGGCAATGCAGGCACTGAGCTGCACGTGAGAGCAAGTGTGCTACAGCTGGACACAGCAGTGATGTAAGGGTGTCATTAACAGCCCAGCTGAAGGGCAGCTGTACATTGCATTCAGTATTTTAGTTAGGGAACTGCTGCCCAGTTAGAATTGGAGCTTGTTTATTCCCACTGGGCTGTGCTTTAAATCATCTTGTAGCTTCCTTGGTAAGAAACTGACCTCCTTGGATTGCACGTGCTATAACTCAGCAGGGATGCAGTTTGCTTGATAAGGAAGATCAATAAATGGGGTTTATCTAAGTCTGGAGATGCTAAAGATGTGTCCAAGCACCAAGATATTCACTCATGACCTCCTCTGCCTGTGAGTGACTCTGCAGCATCCTGGCCATGGTGCTTTGTACCAACTCTGGATGGGTTGACCTTGCTGTGGTGAATTAGCTTCGGGAGGGAGAGTTTCAGGCAGGTGATGTGTTGTCCAGAGGTGCAGAAAAAGCAGCGTGGACGTGGTAAGTCAGGGGTGGTGGTGTGAGGCAGGGGGTCTGCGTGCTCCCCAGAGATACAGCAGTGAAAAAAAGCTGCTGCCTAATCAGGCAGTCCATTGCCAGGCATCTGTTAGGCAGAGACCACAGTGTTTGTCTCAGTGAAATGTGTTTATGGTGAAAGAGGGATGTTCTCCTCCTTTCTCAGGAGGATTTCGGTGCATGGCAATTACAGCAGTGCAACCCACAGGCAGCAGGCAGCACCAGGGACCATCCCACCAAGGGCTTGCAGCAGGGATGAATCCTGCTCCAAAGCCCCCCCAGTCAGACCTTGACTGAAATAGTCACACCAAAATTCACAGGAAAGATTTTGAGTCTTCTTACTTTGTAACTATCCTGCTGACTTCAAAGGCTGTTTAATTCTGTCATCCCTTTTAATCAAAATAACTGGAGACAGCAAAGATGTTTATCTCCAAACATTGCCAACATCTCTCTACATGTTCAGTGGCAGCTGCAGGACAGAGGAAACAGACTATAAGAAAAATTGCTTGCAGCAACATTTACATCCCAGTGGGACTACAGAGAAAACTTTTGAGGTGCCTTAAATCAATTATGAAGTGAGTCTGTGGGTAACAATCACTTTGTCACCCTGAATGCTGATTTCTCCCCCCATGGCTGAGAGACAGAGATACATTTCTTTATTTTGGGGTAATATATTGTGTGCACAGGTGGTGGAAAAGGGGAAGGGAGCAAGAGAGAACAAGCTAATTATTCTGAACAATAGCATTGGCCCTAGAACAAATAGTTCTGGACATGAATAAATTTAGGTGAAGTGAGGTTTCTAAAACATAAAGCAGTGAGTGTGTGATAAAGCTTCTGTTAAGAAGGGACCAGGAAAAAAAGCACCCCAGCATCTTTGCAGACAGAGATCTGAAAGTCATCCCTCTCACTTTTTCCCTGCGGCCCTTTTCTGTGTTTATTCCCCCTCCCTTTTTTTTTTTTTTCCCCAGTGGAATAAGCAGAACTGCAATGTGCTGTTTGATCTCTGTATTTATACAGTGGACATGTGTTTTTAAGGGGAAGAAGTCACCATGCACTTCTTTGCACTTGTTTTCCCCTGACAGCACTTCTTCATGAGCACACCTTGTGGTCTCTGGGACGAGGTGGTGCTTGGTGAGAGGCAGACAGCCCTCTGCCACAGAAACAGTATTGTCACTGAAACCATGATGGGTTTCTACCCCTGACAGTGAATTATGGTTTCAAAGTCCATCTGCTGAAGGTCTTTTGCAGGCTTTCAATGAGGAGCAGGATTGAGATCATGGTTGCTGTGTGAGAGATCTCCTCCAGTAACTTGGCTGTGCTTGACGTTTGTCTGCAGGGACCACCAAGCTTGTGTTTTCATAGTAATTAGACCATTTGATCATATTTCTGAGTGGTTTTAACAAATCTACAGCTCATTGAAGTATATATATATGGTTAGGGGAGTTTATGCCCACAGGCAGCTCTTGCCATGTCTCTCTAGCATCTGTAGTGAACTTTGGTGCTCGGGCACTTTGAATGAGGAGATCCTTTTGCAGATTCTTCACAAGATTGACTGTCCTAAATGATTTTGCGTGGATATTGGGAAGAAATTCTTTAGTCTAAGGGTGGTGAGGCATGGGAACAGGTTGCAAAGAGATCTTGTGGATGCCCCATTCCTGGAGGTGTTCAGGACCAGGTTGGATGGGACTTTGACCAGACTGGTCTCATAGAAGGTGTTCCTGCCCATGGCAAGGGGTTGGAAGTAGATGATCTTTAAGTCCCTTCCAACCTGAACAATTCTGTGATTCTGTGATCACTATGCACGAGTTCCATCTTCTCAATATATTCACTCCCTTTCCCAGATCACTTATGAGCAGGTTGAACAGCATAAATCCTCAGGGAAATCCCTTGGCAACCTATTCCCATTATGAAAATCATTTATTTCTTCCCACCCTTTGTTTCCCGTTGGTAACTATTCATGCAGAAGTGCCCTTCCCCTTTGCACCACTGCTGTGCCAGTCCCAGAAAAGCCTTGGGTGGAGGACATTTCCAAAAGCCTGTCACAAACACACCTGCACCAGGGACCAGGTCACCCCATCCAAATGGTCACCTTCACCTTGAAAGAACTTGAGCAGGTACAAGGCAGGACTGCACTCCACCAAAGCCAATTTGTCTCCATCCCCAGTATACCACAAGTCTGTTAATTACGGTCTTTATCATAATCTCTAGCAGTATACCAGTACAAAAGCCAGATGTGTCCTGCTGTGTAAGTTCTGTGGGCTGCCTTCTGAGCCCTTTTAAAATCTCACCCTTGGGAATTTGCCCTTCCTTTAGGGTAAATGTGCTGTTCTTTAAGTTGGGAGGCAAATTTGAGCCACTGACACAGCCCATGATCGTTTACGCAGTTCCCTGCCTGAGTTTCTTCTGACCTCCAGGTTCAGCTGCTGTGCTGCCTGTGAATTTATTGATCTGCTTAAAACCTCTCCATGCCCTCAATATCTAATCTGTTACAGGGCAAAATTCATTAACGTTTGTAAAGCTCATCAAGATCTTTCATGAGCAAATCTCATCATGTTTTAATATATTTTTTAAATGTCACGAGTAAGTTCTCATTACTCATTAAAGAGCTGAAGCAAACAGCACTTGCCAGACCCAAATATTGGAACAGGCAAGGGCTGCAACTCTTCGTTTACCACTTTTAGGACACTTTCATTTCAGTCTGACTTCTTGATTCTGCTCTGGCAAATCAGAAGCACTCGTCCAGCTTTTCCAAATGTAGTCTCAGGGATCTTCATGGACTCCTTCTTTAGGAGATATCTGGTAGCTCCATGGGAATCTCAAAGAGTTTCTTGTCCTGATTGCTGTTAGTGTTGGCTTGGCTTTGCAGTGTGAGATGCCAGCATGAAGGACAGCAGAGGATGGATCAGTGCATCCAGCAGGTGTTGGCTCACACAACCCTGGGAAACCTGTGTAAAAGCCTTCACCTTCCAAGCCAGCATGGTGTTTTGTGCCCCTCCAGTGGTGCCTGTACATCACTGCACGTTTCCTGGTGGGTTTGGCAAATGGGTTTGACAGATGGGTTTGGCAAATGGGTTTGGCAAATGGGTTTGGCAAATGGGTTTGGCTGTTGGGACCAAAACCACACGTTCAAGTGGCCTTAGTGGCATTTTCCCCTGTGACCTCAGATGCGGTCTGGGTCTCTGCGAGAGCTCCACAGTGAACTTGCATTTCTCCTCGTTTTCCCTGCCAGGATGTCCAGAGGAGACATGGCCAAACCTCTGCTGGGCCATGGGAGCACGGAGGGTGACTGCAGCCCCGCGCCGCCGGCCGGCCGCACCGTGGGCGTGCTGGGCAGCGGGGACTTCGCGCGGTCCTTGGCCGTGCGCCTCGTGTGCTCCGGCTTCAAGGTGGTGGTCGGCAGCCGCAACCCCAAGCGGAAAGCCAACCTCTTCCCTGCTGCGGCAGAGGTCACCTTCCAGGCCGAGGCGGTGAAGAAGGCCGACGTCATCTTCGTGGCGATTTTCAGGGAACATTACTCCACGCTCTGTGACCTGGCCGACGTGCTGGTGGGCAAGATCCTGGTGGATGTTAGTAACAACACCGAGATCAACCATCACAAGGAATCCAACGCGGAGTACTTGGCCTCCCTCTTCCCGGCCTGCACTGTGGTAAAGGGGTTTAATGTGGTTTCTGCGTGGACGCTGCAGTCGGGTGCCAGGGATGGAAATAAGCAGGTATTGTTTTCTTCCAGCAAGGGCTAAATCCCAGCTGTTTCAGCAGCTGAGGTCTGGCACTATCACCAAATGGCCTTAGGCTCCGGAAGGAGTCTTGAATGCTGGCTGTGGCATCCAGAGACCACCCCTTAGCTTCTGCATTTCTTTGTGCAGAAATGAAGTTCCTTCACTCAGTTCACACTCGGTAGTCTTTGGAGCATCTGCATAAGTGAGAAGTATTATTCAGTTGTCTGTTTATCTAAACAGAGCCAGTAAAACAAACTGACAGTGCATGCATGAAAGACAACCTGTCCAGGAGAGAGGTCTTTGTCAGCCATGGTAAATCGCTGTCAAAAAGCCTGCCAGGAATTGTGATGCTCCGTGGAATAACGTAGGCTCCCTGTGACACAGAATCCCTCCCGATGCACTCGATCCCAGCAGCCTGATTTCTTTGCCCTATGTGTGTATTTCTGTTCGTTGCAGGTTCTGATCTGCTCAAATAACCAAGAAGCCAAGCGCACCGTAGCAGAAATTGCTCAAGTCATGGGATTCACCCCTGTGGACATGGGCTGCATGTCATCAGCTAGCGAGATCGAGAACATTCCCCTGCGCCTCTTGCCAGCCTGGAAAATCCCCATCTTTTTGGCTCTGGGGCTTTTTCTTTGCTTCTTCACCTACAACCTGATCCGGCAGGTCATCCACCCTTACATCAGGGAGGGGAAGAACAAGCTGTACAAGATCCCCATCGAGGTGGTCAACACCACGCTGCCCTGCGTGTCCTACGTCATGCTGTCTCTGGTCTACCTGCCCGGGGTGCTGGCAGCCTGCTCCCAGCTCTACTACGGCACCAAGTACAGGCGCTTCCCAGATTGGCTGGACCAGTGGCTGCAGCACCGAAAGCAGATTGGTCTCCTCAGCTTCTTCTGTGCAGCCCTGCACGCCGTGTACAGCCTGTGCCTGCCCATGCGCCGCTCCCACCGCTACCTGCTAATCGAGACGGCCGTCAAGCAGGTAACGGGGCTGCTCCTCAGGCCAGCGCCTGCAGCAACCTTCTCAGCTCATGCAGATGTTGGGTGGTGGGCTTAATATCTTGGCTTCTTCATTCGTCTTCCAAAGCAGGTGTGGGACAGGGGGAAAAAGCTGTTACCTCTGGGAGCACTGTGGCATCCAGAGGCCACCCCTCAGCCGCACGCCACAGACTGAGCACTCTCCTGTCAGTGCTCAGGATCTGCCATCTCCCTGGATACACAGCTTCCTCTGCATTTACAGCCAGGGCTAGGATCAAACCCCCCATCCACTGCTCCCCAGAAAGCCTGACAAGCCTTGGAAACCAGCCTTGCCCAGCACTGGTGTGTTTGAGACTAGGTCAGAGGCATGAAAAAAGCTAGGAGAGGGGAAAACGGTAGGAGGAGCAGAGTTCCCTTCAGCTCCCAAAATCTTGGGAGATCCCTGTTTGTTCACACTGATGTTCACACTTGTGCCTGCTGGAGTAACCAAGTCACAACCCAGAGAGGGTTGCATGTCCTCATCAAAATGTGCCTGCAGGAGTTTAACAAAATGGTGGTGAAAAACTGATTATACAAGAACAAGGAAATGGAAAAGGACTTTATTGCTTTATGGACACTCTCAGCAGTGTTTATCCAGTGTGAGATTGCTGCCTTTAGGCAGTTCAGCCAGCTCTGTAACTCAGCAGTATCATGGGAAGATGGGATTTGCTCTTTCCTGCCCCTGACTTCTCTCTGCTCCACACTGCTCCCTCCTCAGATGGCACAGGCTTCATGCAGCTGAGGGGGAAATGTGGTCAAGGAATTAACCCCACAACCACTCTGCTTTCTGTGCTGGGGTATTTGGCCACGTGATTCCAAATATTTGCCCCAAAAAGGAGGGAAGGGGCTGTAGGGGCAGAGGGGAGCAGGAGGGCTCGTTTTGGCAGCAGTGCCTGTTCAGAGCATCCACCAAACACCATTCCCAGACTCTCAGCTCCAGCCCTGAGCAGGTTCTTCTCAATTGCCACATTAATCTCAGGCAAGCATCCTGTGTTCATTTCCCCTCTACCTCCTGTTTTCTAGCAACATCTTTGTTTAGTAAATTAAACCCATTTAATGGGCTAAAGAGGACAGTTCTAAATGTTCCTCTTTGCCATGCAGTATAAAGCCCATCTTCCCTTCCATTAGCATGAACAATTTCCCCCCTAAATGCACTTAAAACAAAGGTTATTAGGAGACTACTGCATATTCAAGCATCTGTATTTGTTTTCATGGCTTTAAACTGAGTTCTCATTGTACTTATCTTTCCAAATGTGACTTTGGGGCTTGCTGCTGTGGTTACAGGCAGCAAGAATTCAGCAGTTCTTCCCAGCAGGCTTCAAATCAGGTCTAGCTTTGGCCAAATGGCTTTGGGATAAGAGAGCATTTCCACATCTCCCAAACATGCAAATAGTGCTGGAGGTGTGAATAGGACCCAGAGCTCATCCAGGAAACCTGCACAAAATTCAGTTCCTCTGTCCCTAAGCACCCCGTTTTAACAAACCTTCATTGTCATGCCAGGCTGTGGAGAAGAAGATGACAATCTGGGTAGAGGAGGAAGTCTGGAGGATGGAGATTTATATCTCTGTTGGAATAATTGCCCTGGGCTTGCTGTCGTTACTTGCCATCACTTCACTTCCATCCATCGCAAACTCTCTCAACTGGAGGGAATTCAGTTTCATTCAGGTAAAGTTGACATTTGCTGATGCCAGAGAGTGATTCTGCAAACCAGAGTCAGGCCCTCACACAGGCAGGGCAGGGGCTGACCTGCTTTCCCAGCACATCCTGCCCTGACAGGGCAGATGCTGGCTGTGCATTGGTGTCAGCAGCAAAACCTCCCCGTGCACCCCAGAGCCACAGACCCCTCGTCCAGGAGGTGAGACCCAGAGGCAGAGAGGGGCAAAGCCTGTGGAGTGTCCTGGGGCTGTGCTGCTCTCACACAGGGCTTGTCCTATCTAAGGAAGGTGCTTTTCTCAGGAGAAGGGAAAATGCAAGGTGTCATGGGCATCCACGTGCCGATCAGCAGAGCTGCTTGGGGAACACCAGGCTGTGGAGGGCAGGCAGGGAACTCGCTGTGGACACAGCTGGCTACAGGACACAGATCTGCCCTCACTTCAAGGAGAGTGAGCTGCTGAAAAGGAGAGCACCTGGGGGGACAGCCCAGGGGAAAGACAGGTTTGGCAGAGCTTGGGTGCACCCACATGTTCGACAGACAAGTTAAAAAAAGGCTTAGAGTGGTCTGTAAACTGCAGAGCCCACACAGCACAGAGATCTGGGTATGATTTCAATGAAAAGGCCATGTCTGATTCTAAAAACTGCATTAGTAATGTCATTTTTCCCTAGTGGTTTAGGAGCCTTCTTCCCTCTTGCAGTGATGGCCAAGCTCCCAAGGGCCAAATTCCCTTGGTGACCTGAGTCTACCCCATGGGATGTTCACAGACACCATATTCAGTGGCTGCAGCTCTTTCAGGGATGCATTTGGAGCCAGGCTTAGGGCTAATTAACAGAGATAGCAGAGAATGAACCTTTCAAGTATCCCCTGCACATTAGAGCTGATTTTGAGGCCAGATCCCACTCACTGTGTCACAGTCATGTCCCACAGCCACAAAAACACCTATAAAACCCCTTGTTACTTGTGCTTCCTACACCAGGGCTGCTTAGCATGCACCAGGCTTTGTGTCCCACTGCAGCAACCCCTGTGGCACCCAAAATGCTTGACCCCCCCCAGGACCCCATTCCCCTGCAGCTCCCCTGTGGAGCCTCCCTTTGCACCACACTGGCACACACCTAACCCTTCCAAAGGGGAGGGCAGGGTTCAGAGATGCAGAGGTGAATATCTATCATCCAGCCTCTGTTAAGCTCTGCTGAAGCTCTTCAGTGGTGTATAAATAATGCAATATTCATTAGAGCAGGAGTTTGAAGTCTGCTCCCCTGCTTCTCCCACGAGTGCCCTGACCACCAAATGAGCAATCTAGTTTGTCTTCTTTCCCCTCATGCTGTGGGCTAGCCAGTAATTATTTACAGAGTAGAAGAGCTGCACCAGGAGAGGTTGACCCCAAAAGATCATCCCTTTAGGAGAAGGGAGACCTTTAAACCTCTCTTTCAGACTGGACAGTGGGAGCATATTAATTCTCACCACCATGTCTCAGGGGAGGGCTGCAGCTGCTGGGACACTGGATAAATCAGTCCTGACTTACACGTCTCATACCAGGAATCCCAAATGAAGGGAAGTATCTCATTGCAGCCTGGAAGGAGGCTTTGAAACCCCCTGTCCCTTGGGCTCCCCAGGCAGCCTGGCAGCTGTCCTGGAGGGTGCTGGTGTTGTGTCATGTAACACATACATTGTCGTGGCAGGTAGTGCGTGTAACAGGACTGTCCCATCTGCCCTTTGGGACCCCTTCCCGAGCCTTTCTAAGGGTATGTCAGCACTGGGACCAGACAAATTCATGATGGTCAGTTCCAAAATAGCTCTTGGCTGCCCCACATGGGAACTGGCTGGCTTAGTTCATGGAAAGATACTCACACCTATTTCTGTCTGCATGGAATAAAGCGTGACAGTGTGACATGAGCTCCCAGCTGATCACATCCAGGAGAGGCATGGCTGGTGTTGTGCCTTACTGTGGAAATACCATGTAAAAAGAGCAGGTTACAGACCTCCTGGCATGTTAGCTTCCATATTATTATTTTTCAAATGAGGGATCTTTTAAATTATTTACTCCTCAATAAGTCGATGGTGCCTTTCTTGAGGAAATTAAAAGAGCAGCTACAGCTACTGCTTCCAGGTTCTAGAGGTTACATTCACATAGGTCAGCATGACCCTCCCTGAATTAATGCACAGTGGCACAGTGTAAATACAAGGGGTGAAGCATGAGGCTGCTTTCTCAAATATTTGGGATTTCTAGCACTTCTACAGCATGAAAAGAGTGCAGAGTGCAGACACCTCAGTCAGATTCCCTCATAAAATGCAGCAATTTGTTCCATGGTGTTTGAGAGATGCTGTACCAAAAACCATGTGAGGCAAATTCAGGAGTCATTTTAGTCCCCTCCTTACCCAGAACTTCTCAAGACTGACATTTTCCAGCAGCCAGTGTGTACACCTGTATTAGTGCCATGTACTTCCACAGTATTAAAATACACATCTGTTGCCTGACAGGTTGAAAATCCCGTTTGTATTGTTGCCAAAGTTATAGGAAAAAAGGTTAATTTTCACAGTAGCTGCTGCACATGCACTAATTTCAATTAAATATAGTTAAATTGGATACACAGTTCCCATGTGTGTCCAGTCTTAACAGAAAATGTACAGGATGGAAACACTGGCTAACAGGAATGATATGTATGTAATTCAACTTATAGGAGACATTTTTAATGTACCCTGGTGATTTACAAATCAACTCTAATTGCCTGAGAAGTAAAAATGTGTATGATTGCCTTTACCTTCCTATCCTGAGAAGCCCTCCTGGAATTTGAAGGTTGGATTGACCTGGTTCCTTTCATAGTTCATGTAGCATAAGATGTAAAGAATCTGTAACCAGACCTTTTCTAACCCTCCTGTCGAGGCAGTGTGAGGGGCCAGAGCTGCTTCCATTGAGCTAATAATTTCATAGTACTGATGGCTGCACAAGCCAGAAACATATCTGGGTCAGGAAGGGGCTCTTTGCTTTCAGTGCTGCCCAGGCATCTCTAAATGAGCCACATGTGACTGGATCACCTTTGCAGATGCATTTCAGGGAGCCTGCAGGCACCAAGGAAATGGGGGAGGTAGAAGAGTTAATGCAGAATAGAAAATACATGCAAAGCCTGCATCAGGAAGATGCCATCTTCATACAGCATCTTTCAGAGAGCTTTAACACCTACAGGGCTGTTGGCCCCACACTCCCCATGTTGTGACAGTACAAAAAAAACTCTGCCACTGTTTCAAATGAAACCCAGAAAGATTTCATAGCCAGAAACTGCATAGAGAGGATCAGTGAGAGCAAAAGAGTGGTATCAGGACTAAAAGCAGTTGGCAAATCGGCCCCCTGGGGTGCTCAGCAGGCTCTGCATTGTACTACACTGACTCTATATTGAGCTGTAAATACTGAGCCAAGCTGCAATCAGCAAAACTTTTGGGTTTTGTGCCCTTACAGACCTGCCTGTATCCAGCTGTCTGGTGGGTGCAGCCATGGAGCATCAGCACTGGGACCCCCCTCTGCTGGCCCCAGTCAGCTCCTCGTTTGTGTTAAAAGTGGATCAGCCCATTGCTGCTGTTGCTGCTGTCTCCAGCTTAGCCATGTGTTTGTTGCCGTGTGTTTGTTGCCAATTACCCTTTTTGTTTCATCCCCACCATTCACACACAAAGGTGGGTCAGTCATGGAGTGCCTGTGATGGTTTGTCACCTTTTGTCCTATTAATGTCCTCTCCTGCTCTGCCCCAGTACCAGCAGCCGTTTAAAGAGAAACTGTAGAGGAACAAGGTAATGATCTCCAGTTCTGACATCTCTGCCATGCACAGAGCCCTGCTCAGGCTGACTGTGAATGCACTCCCTGCCCAGGGCAGAAAGCATCTGAATCAAGAATCTCTTGGATTCACCCTGGCCCCTTTTCCCTTCCCTGCTTTGCCAGATGAGTCATAATCTGGTGCTTTGAACTTTTTGCCACCCTGGGTGGTTTTTTTGCGCATTGGAGAGAATCTTAACCTATAAATGATAGATGATCTGCAGGTCAGGTCCTGCTGTAAGGTTCAACTGTGACCACGGCAATATTTCAGCAAAATCCTCCTTTATTTTTCAAATACAACTACTTGCTGCTTGTTACCACTTTGGTGTAGGACATGGACACAGCTTCTGGTAAGGACATCTGTGCCTGAAGGAAGGGATAAGTGTGGGGTTGCACACAGGACTGAGGTTCAGTTCCCAACTCCTGGCATGACCTTGAGTAATGCTGAGCTGTAACACAGAGAAGAGTTCTTCCCTGCCTTGGCAGGACTCAGCAACACCCACATGACTGCCTGATAGATACTGTAAAAGTGAAGTACCTAGTTCTGGTAGCACATTTTAGAGCTTTCCTTCCCTCCCTTGCCCAGTTCCCTTCAGCTGCTTAAAAGATTAGCTCATAAGGTCAGAGGAGTCTTGGTCTGTTTGTTTGATAACAACGTGGTACATTTTAAAAAGTTGTCTGGGTTTTTAAATTGTTTCTCAGCAATCGAAAATAGAAGAGGAAGCTATGAATTGAGTAGTTCTTCAGCTGAAACTGTTTTTGCAACAGCCAATGAGTCCTTCCTCCCATCTTGCCCTGGTTCCTTTTTTCCCTGCCATGTCCTCTTTCCTGGACATATCTTCAGGAAGACTGTGTTTCTTGCTGATTTCTGCACCAAGACAGATATTTTGGCTTGTAAAGGCTTTCTTCCCTAAGTTAGGGACATAAACCACAAAATTTTCCCTGTCTAGGCATCATGAAATGTGGTTGTTATTTCAGGCTTAGACCAAGCATTCAAAGTAGGGCAGCAGAGCAGGATGCTACACCTGTGCTTTTCTCTGAAAACACAGCAGCAAAGGCCTGCACAAAGGGGAGCACAGCGAGTGCCCAGTGCTGCTGAGTGCCAGCAGGCACTGGGAGCTGGCCAGCTCAGGAGCCACCACCTCTGGTGCTGGCAGGAAGCCATCAGTGAGGGGAACAGTTTAAAATCTTTGACAGCAACCCTCAGAGGGAGCGGGAAATACTCAGGAGGAGATGTTGTCTCTGTGGGTGCTTGGGAGCATGATCTCAGCTGAAAATGGGGCAAGTTCTTGCCTGTAGAACAGAGGCTGGGTTCTTGCTGCCTCCCTGAGTGGATAAAGGGCTCTTGACTTCCCATTCCAAGGGCTTAGCCTATCACACAGCCTTTGAACCAACACAGGTCTCTAAGGCAGAGGAGGAAACCCTTGAGGACTGTTGCTCACCTCAGAACAGAGCACTTCTGCCTGCACAATCTCATTTTCCTGTCACACAGTCACCTGAAGATGTCTTTGCTCTGTGTGGAGCTGTGGTTTCACCCACTTCCAGCAGTGCCAGCTGTGGTCCAGAGCCACATCACTCATGCTTCATCCTGCTGCTCAGAAGCCTCAGGCAGCCAGGGACTGGCAGGGCAGAGCTGGCAGCTTGGGAGGAGCCCTTGGGAGCTGCCTGTGCCCACCTGCTCAGCAGGGGCTGGGGGCTGCTGCTTCATAGGATGCAGGAACCCTCCTCTCAGCTGAGTAGGCAGCACCTTCTGGGAAATTCCTGCTGAGCTTCCAACGTCACACTTAACCTCTGACTGGACAAAGAAAAACGCAGTCTGGCACACTGCCCAGGAAAGGTTTCCAGCCAGGAAATGCAGGAGTACCCATTGCTTTCTCTGTGTCATGTACACTTAGAAAATAATGTCAAAAACACAGGGAGACAGCCAGGCACAAGGTACTCTGCTAACTGGTGTGTGTGTTTCTTTTCCTTTTAGTCCTCCCTTGGATTTGTTGCCTTGGTGGTCAGCACTCTGCACACACTCACGTACGGCTGGTCGAGGGCCTTCGATGAGAATCAGTACAAATTCTACCTGCCCCCAACCTACACCCTCACACTGCTGGTCCCGTGCACTGTGATCATAGCAAAAGTCATCTTCAGTTTGCCCTGCGTCCGGCACAGACTGCTGCGGATCAGGAGGGGCTGGGAGAAGGGCAGATACGTCAAATTTGTTCTGCCCAGCGCAACGGGGGAATTTTCAAGTGGGGAGACCTCCAGTAATGTCTAACAGCCCCAGCTTGGAGGATTTCGAAGCACTATCAGCATTTCTATAAAGGTGTTTCTTTTTCTTAAATGTATGTATGTTTTGATATAATGGTATTGTGGATAAAAAAAATAAAATTTGGTGACTCTAGAAAATGGATGACCATCAAACTAGGTTAGACAGTAGTAGTTAAATTATACTGCTGATTTGCTAGGACAATTATTGCCTTAAAAGTGACTGTGAGAGCTGAGCTAGCAGCACTAATATACATGGGAGACTGATGGACTCTGTTAGTCAGATCAGTCACTTGAGGTGCTGCCTGGCAGCTCCCCAAACCAGTGCTTCTCAGTTGCTTTCCTAGCTGCTCTCATAAATTTCAATGCCTTTGTTCTGTTAATAGGAGGTTGCACAGATTTTCTGGGGTTTATGACAGCAAAGATACTCTGCCTCTTGAGTGTATGGATCAATCAAGGCAGTGAGGTTTTGAAAGATCAATTGCATCTGGTTTTGTTCTCCTCAATGAACTCTGTGGACAAGTCAGAACAGCTATATTCATGTTATTGTGACAGCAGATTTTACTAAAATCATCAAATCTGACAGCAAGCCCAGTATCCCTGTTCTCTCAAATACAGACAGCACTTCTGGTCCTGGAAAGCAGTGCGTGATGAATGTTTATAAGCTGAGGAAATAAAGCACCTTTTCCAGCAGTATAAAAGCATTTGAGAGAGAGACATCCCCAATACCAGACATCTGGTCTGCACTGCTGGCTCCGAAATGACAGCTACTGCTGCATGCTCTCTGTTATACTGAGCCAAAGTTTCAAGCAGTATTTGATTGAAATAGAGCGAGGATAATTATTGGAAGGGCTTGCTGCTTCACAAAATTACATGGAGAAAACCAAGGCCTTCCAGCTGGCCTTACATCAAATAATAGGGTGAAGCTTTTAGAAGTCGCTGTCACCTGAGCATTCCCATTTAAGCAAACAAAACAGCAGCTCTAAACCCACTGGTTTCACTAGCAATAATAAGATCTTTGAACAGTCCTGCAAAGGGATCATCATTTATCACAACATGAAAACATGGCAGTTGTACATTTTGGGCAGAGTCCTTCATTGCCTTACACCTTAAAGAGTCACTTGCTATATCGCAAAGCAGGTATGAAATGCTCTTCTCACTTCACACCCACTGTGGACAAGGCACAGGGCAAAGATTTCTGCCCTAATTTCATGTTTCACTTGTTGCTTTCTATGAAGTTCTTACTCTTCATTGGAATAATTCTTTAGGTTTTGGAGATCCAAATCACCAAACAGTGAATGGACAGCGATTCACTAAGGCTCATCTAAAAGCAAGCAATCGGGATGACACAAGAAGACTACCTCAGTAAGGTCAGGTACAAGGACATGCCTGGAATAGCCTCATTTTCCTACAGCTGAGGAAGACACTCAGTGTTCAGTATTGCTTTGAGAAACAAGAGCTGTCAGCACAGGTACAGCCTGTGGGACAAGGAGGTACTGGTTACCAGAACAGGTAACAGAAAGGGCAGGGGGAATTATCAGCTTGGGGGCACATAAGCCCTTCTACAAGCCAACATTGCTCCCATAACCTGGAAAAGTTCTACAGAAACAGAGACTCATAAGAATTAGCCTGTTTAGCCTCAAGTAACTACAGTGAGTAATATTCTCCAAATATTGCTCATGTGACCAGTGATGATATTGAGTGTTAGTTCTTGCCTAACACTTACAGTAAAGTCTCCAAGTGCTGCTTCTTGTTGCTTAATAAAAATAAACTGGCTTGAGGGAAAAGCCTAGATTTCATAATCAGGTGATTTTGTTGTTGTTTTGATGGGGTTTGGACAATATGGTGAAGGTACCATTCTTTACCACTGTCCCCCTCAGGAAGCTGAGTTTATTAGGTTCCCCCATCCACCTCCAGAATTTAGCCCAGATTGGCACCTGACCAAATCATTTTCCAAGCAGACTGATGGCCCAACATTATTTATTTGTGGTTTAGGTGATAGCTTAAGTTTCCACATGGATTTGAGACAGTTTCACCTGAATAGAATTCTGCCCACTCCAGTTTAACTCATCCTTGAGGGAAGACTGGATTCAGCAAGCCTGTTTTTTTAGTCATCTTTTCCATTACTTCATCAGGCAAAGACAACATAAAAGCACCAGTTTACACATTTTATGGTGTATTTCACTGCCTTTTTTCCCATCTAGGTTTCTTTTCACATCTTTAGGTCAGGCAAGACTACTGTCTGGCAGCCAAAAAAGATTAGGAGGCAGGGAAAGAGCATTACAGAGGCTCTCAGACTTTGTCTTTGAGGGGAAAATTGTTTCTTTTGAGTCACTGCAAGGTTAAAGACTCACCTTTCTGCCCAGAAGAAAGTTTGCACCCTTGCTTTGTTTATATGACTTCCATGCCTACAAACCCTTTCCCATGGCAAAGGGACAGTTTCCATGAGCAGAAGGGGAGTCAGTGAGTCAGCATGGTGCCTTGCAGATGGACACAAGCCCAAAGGGACAGACTGCCAGCTCAAAATCCCCACAGCTACTGCAGCTCTACAGTATCTGGAAAAAAAGCTGGTCAAGTGTCTCCAGGTAATGCCTGTGCCAAAAGACTGGCCAGCCAGCCACCATTCCTTTTGAAAACCAAAACCAATTCTTATAAATGCAGAACAGCATTTCACATGATGCCCTCTGTGTGTATCTGGTCCTTAAATGTGACACAACAGTTTGAGTAATTTCTTCTGATTCTGGAATGCTGAAAATGAAACTAAGAAATTTTTCAATTATCTTTTCCCACGCATTTTTGATGTGCATAGGACATTCAGTGAGAATGGCTTAAAATTTACCATTTAACTGGTTTTGTACTTGAAGTTTTTCTCTCTATCTGTATATATGTACACACACACAAATAAATATATGTATCTTATTGCAGAATATATAGCTTGAATGTAAAAATCTTTGTATTTTTATTTTCTGTACTGCCTATGTGCCTCTGGGATATGTAAGAACCAAATGAAAAACTGTAAGAGTGAGGCCAGTTTTAATCACTGGCCTCTGTAGTTATATAAAGATATTCTGAACAGGTCTACATAATTATATCAGAACTCGTGTGAGTCTTTTTTCCCACCTCCCTCCAAACAAAACCATTACTTTAATGGCAGTAGTAGAGGAGTGTGATTATCTAGAATTTAACCACTAAGAAATAAAACCCACTACAGCCAGCAGCATGTAGAATCTCATTATCAAGGCAATAAAATGATCATTGCTGTGACCCGTGGTGCCAGGGCTCAATTACAGAGTTCCTATGCGTGTGAGAGGGCACAAGTGTGTGCAGACATATATTTCATTACAGGGGGCTACTGACATTACACAGCACTTGTAGCACAGGATCAGACAAGCTTAATTCACTAAATAGAAAGTGCTGTTGATACAGAGTTCAAGGAAGAAGGAGTTCCAGATGGGGGACTGCAAAGAAAGATGGGAGTTTTAATACTATAAATTTGTTCTCTGCTTCTTAAGTCACTTTTTCTTACAAGTGGCATGCCAGATCAACCAACTTCTGGATCTGCAGTATTGCATTTTAATGAGCAAATTTGTAAGTTGATTTTAATGAGTTCATTTAAATTCCTGAGCTGAAGATTAACCTCTGCAGGTACAGTTCTCTCCCTCCTTCAGTTTTATAATACAAGGCTTTAAACAGTGCAATTGGTTTCTTGCTCTTAAGGGATTTACTCACAAAGTATCAAACTACAGTTTAATCTTAAGGGTGATGCTCTTGCTTCAGCATCTCTGTGCAATGTATTTCCTCCAGTCTCTCCAAGATGGCCAGCACAGCTACAATCAGCAACAAAACCTGGTGTTATTCTTGAGCTCTAAATTTCACACACTGAGCTAGCAGGATTTGCAGACTGTGCCTTGGGTTTGAGGAATGAGATTTGTTATACTAGGACAGTTTTCTTTTATCTATTTATTGTGCCTTAATAAGCAGCATCAGTTTTGCAGAATTTCTGCCCAAGTTTTTTTCTCTCTGTGTGTGTATGAGAACTATGCACATTTTAAAGCTGAGGACAGAAGGCAGATACCATCTATGATTAGGGACAGTTCTTGTTAGCAGAGCATGTACAGGACATTCATAATCAAAGACTAAAAATAAGCATTGTCTGGAGCCAGTCAGGAGGATCACATATCACAAGCCATAGTATTACTGAAACCTTTCAAAGACTTAAAGTGGCACAAGTGCATCCTCCTAGAAAGATAATCTGCTTCAGATTTAGAAATCTCAGCCCTGGAGGATGCACTACAGCTGCTGTTCAGCTGGTTAGTTACTCTTGTTACCTGTTTCCCATATCTGATCTGCAATTAGCTACCTTCAGCTGCTGCATGCCAGCCTGCTGCCTTAAGAGCTGTCTGCAGCCAGATGTCTGCTTTCAAGTGGCTGTCTCCTTCAGTGCTCTAGAAAACGAAGTTGCTGTGCAAGATTCAAGTCTGTGTTCTTCAAAACCAGTTGTATTTGACTGGGGAGGGATGGGGCAGGGGAATAGCTGTGAAGAAATGGCCATAACTGCTGGGGTGCAAAGCTATCATGGCTAGAATGCTCTTTGACGCTAAAGCCAGCTGGTGCCCTCCAATTGGATGGACATAATCAGAGAAGCACAGAAAAAGACCTTTAAGATCATTGACTCCAACTGTTACCCCAGCACTGCCAAGCCCATCACTCAACCATGTCCCCAAGTGCCACACCTGCAAATCCTGCAAATCCCTCCAGGGTTGGTGACTCTATTTCCCTGGGCAGCCTGTTCCAGGGCTTCACAACCCTTTTGGTGAATAAATCTTTCCAAATATCCAATCTAAACCTCCTCTGGCAAAACTCTTGTCCTGTCACTGCTAACTTGAAGGAAGAGACCAACACCCAAACAGAAGCAGAGAGGCAAAGATATGACTTCAAAATAGTGTTGAAATCAGACCAACACCATGCCTTCCATTGTAAAAATCCTGGTTCACTGAAGAAAAGGGGCTTCCCAAACTGTTCTTAAAGAATATGTTCCATGGGCTTTAGGTTAGAAAGCAGAATTAAACCTCCTCAGGTGTGGAATGAGAGCAGACGGCAGCAGTTCTTACAGTACTCACTGACATTCCTGGCACACAACACTAAGTCACCTGCCAGAGAGCAGGAATGGACAGACAAAGGTAAATTCTTACGTTAATCTGTCACACTGAGCCCTTTAATATATTCACTGCCAACTGAAACTCCCACTCTTCTGGCTAGCTGCTTCTGTCCCTCTACAGAGGAATGAATTTATTGGCATCAGAGAGAGAGAGGATGATAACAAACAGAAGTTACAATCCATATCTGATCAAAAATACCACATCTACAGGGACATAAAAGCCCAGTGCCCCATCCTCTCCCCCACTGCATCACCACCCAAACACTCCCCTCTCCTCTCATCTATCTGCCATGTGTGCCAAGCTTCCACACAAGGTCCTGGTCCCCAGCAAAGCAGAACCTGGTGCAGTGCAGAAGGGACAGAAGCAAGAACAACAGCTCCCAAACAACCTGCACACCACTCTGGCTGCACCCATGCACACCACAGTCTTCCCCTGCACACAGCCCAAGACTGCACAGCTGCAGTTTCTCTTGCATCACCTCCAGAGTGTGAACAGTGTTTGAGGGTTCTAGTGATAGTTTGGAATTGAGAAGCAGTTCCCATACACAGCAAGCTGTGGCAAACCCCTAACACCACACCAGTGTGATGAGGCTAGAAGAAAGGAACTGGACAAGCAGGACAACAGGAGGAAGGAATATTTACATCACACAAGCTGTACTTGCCACTTTAACTTCCCTCTCTTTGACACCTCCCTGGCACCTGCAAGCTGCTGTAAGAAAAGTGATGGGAATCTGAGCAGAAAGCTCTCTCACACCTTGTCCCTGTGTAAAATTCAAATTTAGCCTTTTAACCAGGCAGCATCTCTGCATGCTCTAATCACTGACAGCATAAAGCTGTGCACAGTGCTTGGATTTGGGCTCCCAAACTCAAATCCCACCTCAGCTCATCCCAGCTCAGGAAGCACAGCCCAGGGAATGCAGTACCAGGTTCTCCTTAGCCCTTGCACTACAAGGAGGAAATAGTGGGAGCTTAGGGTCAGAAGCATGGAGGATACATCTGTTGTGTGTTTAAGCTGTATTGCTGAAGATGTTTTGCTCTGCTTTGCATATGTGTCTGTTCCAGATGGGTTTCCTTGTGTTTAAAAGAAATAGGCATACTTAAAATCCACTTTACAAAACCTCAGCAAATTAACACTGATCTTTTCCAGACAATTCTTCAAATGAATGTTCTGCAAATGCCTCCTCACAGCATGCAAAGATTTAGATACCCTGGGAACTGGCTCTGCAAAGGATGCTCTCTAACAAGAGGAATTTAAGCACTGAAACCAGTTCAATTTACTGCTTTTTGATTTTAATATAAAAAGAAATACTTTCTGCAAGAAAAGACTCAGCTTTCATCACCAGAACCCTAGCACAGACTTTACAGGCTAAGCCAGTTCACAGCTAAGCACTTTTCATAAACATGACACATCTCTTGGCTTACAGAAGTTCTGGAGAAATAAAGAACAGGCTGTGCTGACATCTGGTGGCTTTTTCTGCAGGCAAAGAGTTCATGGCAATAGGTCTTGGCTTTTCACTGCCTTTTTTTTCTTTTCTTTTTTTTTTTCCCTGATGTAACGCCTTCATTTCCTTACAAGATTCAAAGCATTATGATGAAAACATTTTTGTTTCCATTGACTGGTGGACAGTGCTGTCCTGTGCAAGTCTTCCTGCAAAGCAAGAGAAGAGCCTTTGTTGTGCACTATTAGTAACAGTGCAGAAAAAGTATCCATTTCAAAGTATATTTTTTCATTAAAAATTTTTTTAAATGTACATTCACTGCCACAGGAAACGCTGCTACTGTATATCAGATGAGGTGCAAACCTCACCATTAAAGCACTGCAGATCAGCAGAAATTGCAGCAAGAAGCAAAGGGAAGTGGCTGAGGTAACGTTTGAAGCTGTGTCTGTTTCTCTGACTCAATAGGAAATGGGGAGTAGAGAAAAGTCAATATCCTGACAAAATGAAAAGCAACACAAGTTGTCTGCTGGGCGTTTCCTGACTCATTAATATCACTTGTAGTCCCATGGAAAGGAAGCAATGGAAGGGGGATCAGGAGCCAAGCAGGGAGCCTGAGCTCAGTCCAAGCTGTTCAATAAACAAAAGTGTGCGTTTGCCTTAGGCATTTGTAATGCCTCAATCATCTGCCCTGCTCTGTACCTGGAATCCTGTCAGTCACAGGAGGCCAAGAATGAGTATCTTATGTTCTGGTCTTAGCTTCCTGATCTTTGGACACTCAGGATTTCTGTGGCTATTACCTTCCAGGGACAGGGCCCATGGATGTCCTGTCATAGCTGTGGGACCTCTTGGACTGCTACTTGCAGGCTCATTTTTAAATAAGTGATCTGTTCAGGGGATGTTAAATACCACCAGGAAGTGAAAGAGAAACACCACAGCTTACCATATATTTCTGGATCACCTTAAAGTCACAACGTTTACATCAGATAAAGCAGTTAACTGTAAAAGTGGTGCTTATCAGATCTTTGAGTTCTCCTTTATGCCACTGGTCAACTCAGCTGTCCATGTCAGCAGATTTTTCTTAACTCTTGCTTCTTCAAAAGGCAACCTAACTACCTCTGGGCAGAAAAATAATTAAAACTGTTGGATGCAGAAAGTATAATGTGACAAAGCCAGAAAAAACCAAGATGCCTGTTGGAGCAGTTCATTAATTCAATTCCAGAATTATGAAAAAGCACCATCTTTGTGGTGCTTTTAGTTCTATGGAAAGCAGCACTGCTCTGCTATCTCTGCACCAAGAGTGTTGCACATGCAGATTTTGCTGTTTATTCAGTTACACAGTTACCTCTTCATCCTATTTATGGTAATTCCTTTCCAAATTTCCTCTCTTCTTCTTCAGTAGCAATGCTTTCACACCTATTTATGATAATTCCTTTCCAAATTTTCTCTCTTCTTCTTCAGTAACAATGCTTTCACACCTCCTAATCAAAACTCCAGTCTCTCTGAAGTGATTTTTTTCTCCAACACACCACCCCAGGGTTCCAGTTTGACTGCCTTTCCCTGCTACAGTGTTACAACCCAGGATAAATTTTATCTTTTTTCAGAGTCCTCTCTGGATATTGTTCTTTTGTTTAACAAAAAAATGGTGAATGGCTCCAAGAACATCCCACTGAAACACGAATCCTTATTAACCCCACAATGCCTAAGACCACTGGCAAAGCAGTTTGACTTATTCCACTACACCTTCAATTAAAAGCAGCTGTGAACCAATGCAGTTCATGATTTCTGCCAGGATAACAAACCACAGTACTAGCTCTGTGATTTCCTTCAACAGAAAGAGGATTTCAAAACAACACGGGCAAAGACATCTCAGCCTTTACTAATTTATTAGCCAGTGTTCAGAGATTTCATACAGTACTCAACAATCCTGGAATCAAATCTACTTTGATACAAGGCTGTACCATATCCCACCAAAAAAAAGCTGGAACAGCATCTTTTCTAAGAAGTTTTCAGTTATTATCTGTGGTTTTGTGGGGTTTACTTGAAAGAAGCACTACTGAAATTCTCACTTAAAAAAAGAAAAATCCACCACATTAGAAAAACACTTCAGGAAGAAACCAGTTTACAAGTATGGCCATTGAGAGCATTACAAAAGGCTCCACTGTGCTGCTGGAGAAAGAAGCCAATGAAGTGCCATTGCCTGAGCTCACAAAGCAGTAGTTTAACTCTTCCCTTGGAAAGAGAAGTTAATCTGGAGTGCCAGTCACATCATTCTTGAATATTTGCAGTAGAACATTTACAGTTTTTCTCACTGATGCTGTAGAATTGCTCTTCCACTGTACCACACTTGATGTGACACTGCAAGTTTGGAACTGTCCAAGCCCAGAAAGGACAATTATTAAAATGTGGTTACTCTTTCAAACACAAATGCTTTAGAGAAAAGGGATCACAAAACTAATCCAAATCTGTCTGAAAGGGCTGGAGACCAAATTCAAATCCCCAGAACAGGAGGAAAAGAATGGCAGTGCTTGCTCAGTCTGAGAGCCTGCATGTGTACTGACAGACACCATTTAGATGCCTTGGCAGGCCAGTCAGAGACACTGATGTCTCTGGTACACTATTTGTTCTTACAAAGTTACCTTCATTATTGTAAATTTGGCTGAACAAAGATGACATAGTCTGGAGTGCAATGCATCAGCTTGAGAAGATGAGCACAAACTTGTATTAAGCACATAAATCTGCAAACAGAACAGACTGTGTAAGAAGGCAGCTGGACATGTTTGGGGAGCAGATACCAGCAACAGAGGCTGCCTGCACAGGAAGAGAGGGCAGGAGGTAAATTCTCCTCATAAATTCATCAGGGCATGCATAACAGCATCTCCATCCCAGGAGAACACAGGTGACTTCAGTGACACAGGACTCCTCCTTGCAAGACAAAGTTACAGTAATTTAATCACAGTTGAGAAAGTGGTAGAGTTCTTTCAGTAGAGAATAAAACCCTGAAGCAAAGCTGTTGGTGAGTAGAACAGCCTAAACCAGAGAGTTGTCAGGAGGGATGAGGAAAATGAGTTGGGAACAATACACAGAGGATTCTTTGGCCCTGTATCTAAAATAAAGGGAAATTTTACTTAGACACTTTGAAAACCACACATGCCAATAAAAACAATAATCAAAGCTCTAGGGAATGGTAGGGTTACTCCTCCAGAAAGTCTCATGGATAGAGCGTTGTCAGCTCTCACCCAGAGCTCAGTGTAGATGTGTAGGTCTAAAGCAATTGCACGTGAGATCTCATTCCATTTAGCAGAGCTTGTGCCCAAAAAGCCTGTGAAGGCACAGAGCCAGCATCATTCCTATTTCAGTGAAGGGAGGCTTAAAGGCACAATGTCCCATGTGGGTACCCCCTAAAAAGTATTTCATAAGTGATGTCTGCCTAAAGGCACTTCATTGGCTGCGTGATTATTTTCTATTATTGTTAATTTGGTTCATGTAGTAGGAAAGCCTGGCATTCCCAAGAACAAACACGCAGCAACAGAGTACTTGGCTGATGGATAGCACAAAGGAATCAATTCCAGTCTTGAAGACATGTGGCTCACAGACTGGGCCTCTCCTCACAAAAAATGCAATCATTCAGGTTTTATCCCTAAAACTGAAACCATGAGCTTTCACTCCACTTGGAAAAATGCCCAATTCCTACTTAGGCACACTGATGTCTGGGCAGAACTCAAGCTGCTACCCCTAAATGAAGGTGTCTCCATGAAGCAAAGCTAGAAACAGGCGAGCTGCTCCTTGGACACAAAAGCCTCCCAACAGATATTTGTCCCTTTCAGCATGCTAAAGAGGGCTGGAAGAGAGGATAATGGAGAGCATTCACCACTGAAAAGCATGAAGCACTGGCCAGTCTGCACTATTTAAACAAAAGAGACCAAACATAAAATGAGAGAAGTAAAGCTGTGACTTGAAACAGAGAGATTCTCTTCTCAAGTTCTTTAAAATACCCAGTGATTTGGTGATAAAACATTCCATTTCATTGGAAGGAGGTTTCACTTCATTCTCATTAGAAGTTAGTACTGTGATGGGATCATCCTGTGCATTCTGTAATTTCCATTTGCAGTTACTGTCTGCTGTGGGATCACACCAAGAACGTGTGTCACGGGTCAGGGATGGCACTGCCTGAGGCTCAAGAGCCAAGCACAGCAAAAAGAAAAGGGAGCAAGAAAAAAAGTCATTTATGTTCCCCCGTTTTTCTTCTCGCAGGCTTGGCATATTGACAGAAATTAATGTCTATAGGAAGGGAATTGCACTGTTTGCAAAGAAATCCTCTAGGATTTATTGATCTTTAAGAAAAATCTCATTAAGCAGAATAAGGAAAATTTACAACAGGTATGGGAAAACAAAACAATCTCTTGGGATCTTCACCAGGCCGAAACAGGATTAGCTCTGTAGTTTCTGTAATCTTCCTCACAGAAGAATGCTAATTCCGTCTCATTTGCTAGAACGAATAAAAAATTAAATATTTAGCACATCAGTAAATGAACCACCAACAGCCACCTATTTAGAATCTTAGAAGACAATTAGCAACTTCATGGTCAAAGACAATTATAAATCACCACACCCTTTTTTTTTCTTCCTCGTCATATTTTTGTAAAAGGTTGCCAGTATTAAAGATGTCATTTAACCCCATGAAAAAACACCCAAACAAACAAAACCACCAAGAACATGAATTGTATAGAAGTAAATATGTACACAAGACCCCTCAAGATTTGTTTAAGTTTTCAGAATTGTTTGTATAAGCATTCAGCAAATTAAGTGATTGCATTTCTAACACCTTCAAATGCTAGGAAAGTAATGAAGCATGATACACTCTTTTTTGGTGCATTTTTCTGTTAGGAAAGGGAGAAAGAAACTTCTTTCTTCCATTAAATTAGCCTGTAGGTATAATAATTTAATACTTAGAGGATCAGTAGAATATTTTACAGATCACTTTACATTCTCCCTCATGACCCATCAAAATATGTGTCTGAAGAAGTTAATTTTTTGCCCTGCTGATGATTAATTCATGAGGCTTCGACAATATGCAAAGTGAGAGACACAAATTGGCTTCTCCAGCAATACCTTCAAATACCTCTAATTATTCACAGGGGATATGGCAGAGCTAAAGGACCCACAAAGGTTCAGAACAGTCACAATTCTTTCAACCCACTAGGTCAAGGACTTCCTCTTCTAAAACAATAAGTCAGCAACATTACTAATTCAGAACAGAGACGAATCTGATGGAATGCTTCACAATTATTAAACATGGAATTCTTTAAGGTGCTGAGCCAATAAATTCCACATTCGTTTTTTAAATTAAACCTCAAGTTAATGAAGTCTGCCTGTCTAGTAAAAAAAAAAAAAAAGAAAAAAAAAGTAGAAGGGATTTTAGAATCTCAACTAGAAAACAGACAAAACTATTTGTAATGAATACTGAACACTTTATTAACATACACCCTGCTTTAAAAAAAAATGCAAGCATTAACTTTGCTGACTGGATAATAACTGTAATAATAATCACTACTACAGAGGCTTTCCTGAGGATACTTATCTAATGTTCTCATAATTTATAACTCTCTACCCCAAGCCTGTATAGTGCCAAGGGCAATCAACTGCAGCTTAGGAAAAATGTTCTGCATGTATCAGAATTTCTCAGATTTTCTAACGGTGATTCTGATTGTTTTATTCTAGTAAGTCTTGTCAGACTAGATGTTGGAAAAATTTCGTATCTCAATAGGAGATTTCAAATTTTGTTACTGATTTAAAGAAAATGTATGAAATTACCATTTTGTACACAATGAGGACCGGTGGTACATGATACATGGTATCACTTCCTTGGTGTAAGCTTTTCTGCTTCTTGTTGAAGGACAAAAGTAAAATTTTCAAGATTTTACTACAAAGACCCCACTCCTAACTTAGCTAATTTTCACATGAAGATACACTGAAACACATCCAAATTCAAAATTACATAACAGCACATTGCATTTTCCAAAGAATGGGTTTTCCACTTCTATCACAAATATACTCTATATACAAATAACTAATAACTGCTGTTATTCAGAAAAAAATGTTAAAAACAAAAGCAGCTAAAAATAATTTTCTGCCCTAAATTAATCACCCCTCCCTTTGTACAGAGACACAGAACAGGCTGCTGCATTGCTATTTCCTTTCACTGTAACATTCAGTCTGATGTTTTGACACCTTTTTTGAGATCACATCCAACTGTGTCACTGCTGTAGCTACTAACCCAGTTTCAAAGACAGATAATATATACAAACACTTATCCACATCTTTTTGAAAGAAGACAGCTTTGTTATTTCTAATTCAACATTTGGCACTGTCATCAGTCCCTCTCCTGAACTTCGGGGCCTCTTATGCCTTACATAGATAAAGATCATGGTTAAACAAATCTTCTGCTATCTGAATTACAAATCTGTAAGGCTTGGGTGCCAGTAATCCTCACTTCTTTTCCCCCTCCCGCAGATGAAAAGACCTGGTGTAGTAAAAACTATGATTCCTATTACAGGAATACTCAAAGACCTTTAAGAAAGGTATATTGGGACCAGTTGTAGTTCACACCAGAAAAAAACATTGAAGAGACATCCCAAGTCACTTAAAACCAGAAAACAAAGCACAGAAAACAGGAGAGCGAAGTAACCTACGGGAAAGAAATCCCATTCCGTAGCTGGGGAGCAATCAGTGAGCACCAGGAGCAGGAGGGAGCCTCCTCTGTGAAGCCCCTGCACTTAGAGCACAGGCAGTTAAAGCTTTCCAGCCAGGCAAATCAGATTCAAATGAGCAAACTGTCCATATCAAGGTGGAATGCAACCACATCCCTTAAGTACCCTGCTGCCACAAAGTCATTCAGCCACATTTATGAGAAGCCCAAAGGACATCCAGGGACCATCAATTTTATCATGACAGACACTTCTTTACATTATTACCAAAAGACATGCCCTATATGTAGTCTCCTGTCAAAATGTGAGAAATCAGGTCAAGCTTCAACTCTTTGCTATGTTCAGCACATTCTCTAAATGATACTGCTCCAGCTTTCCTGAGCAATCTGCCTATCAGGCACTGTATGCTGCACATTAAACAAATCTAATCTTATTTCATTATTCCATGCTGGTTCCACTACTTACATTTCTAACCAAAACATCAGTTTAAATGTTACTGATAAGACTAAGCAGACACGGTACTAATAACCTATCTGTCAATCATTTAAAATTACTCTCAGCAGAATTATAAGCATACCCTCTAAAAATCACAATTTGCATTCTGAACATTTGGAGTGCAGATACCTGCTGCCCTCAGACCAATGATTTGAATAATGCTTCCCTGAATAATTATCAAGTCGTGTAAAGAGCATCAGAAATAGCATTTACTTTTCGGCAGCCTGTCCAAACATAATCAGCCAGTTACCAGTTTAATGCTACCACAAGGAACAGCATCTTCAGTCCATACAAATGCACTCCTACCTACTCCAGCTGCTTTCAGTGTGCTGTCTTCCTTCAAAATCAGTTTGTCATCATCTTCCAAACTCACTACAAGCTCACCAGTCTACAAATCAGAGAACCAGAATACAAAGATAAGGAGAATTTACTGATTTCCTCTGCTCCAGTCTTGTTTGACAGTGCAGAGGTCTGCCTGCATCAAAGCATGCAAAAGAGGAAGAACACAGCTAATAATCTTACCTTAGATTTGTGTGCTTGGTGAATAATCTTCATTGTATCTGAAAGAAAAAACAGTGTTTTCCTAAAATGAGGCTTAATAAACAGACAACACTGAAAGCTGTACTTGGGGAAAGACAAACAAACAAAGGGGGAAGCTCCAAAATCTTTTGTTATTAACAGTTTTGTGTATTCAACCTGAAAGAGGGGAAAACATCTTAATCTCACAGTCCTGTGGCCACAGTCTTAAAGCAGTCAATGCAGCATTAAGGTACCACATCCTCTTGGGCTTCTGTGTGCTGGCTGAATTACAATAACCAGCTAATGACCATCTCAATTTCCAGTCAAAACACATCAATTTAAATGCCACTAAGGGTGTTTTAAGAGGTTTTACGCATGCAATTGGGGCAGGACACAGCATTTATGCACTGTCAATTGTTACAGCTAAGTTGATAGGCAGCAAGTGATTAAGACACAGTAACCTGATCACTTCAGATCATCCCTTGATATTTTTCTTTTCATGAATACAACACCCACCATCCACGGCAGGAATTCCGTTAAGTAAGTTCATTTTACATTAACATCCACAGCCTCTTCTCTTTAATGCTATACTTTCTTCAATAATTTTTATCTTAAGTTGTGCAGTGTAGTGGTTCTAGAAATTAAAAAAAAAAGAAGTACCACTTCCTTCTGGCAGCATGGGCAGGGCTTTGCTAACAGGGAAATACAGGGGAAAATAACACAGTCACTAAAGCAACTGGATGAGGGCAAAGATCCAGAGGGAATGGCTTAAAGCCATATAACACTAGGAAAAAAAAAAAAAAAAAGAAGTCTGAAGACTCTGTGTTCGAACAAATCTGGAGTAACATCAATCCCTACCCAGCAAAGAAGAAAAACCAGTTCTGCTTGTCTGCTCGTTTTCTGTTCTAGTTTAGATTTGTGCATTGAGTGAACATTACCTATTGAAATAGTCTGGTAAGAGAAGGATGTAGCAAAGTTAACTATTGGCTAAACCAACTTTCAAATTAAGTATTCAGACGTTCAGAATAACAGACATCACATTCCCACTCAGAAATTTGATTCTATACCATTCTGGCCCACTTTGAACATTATTTAAAGCACTACATAAGGTAAGAAGTACTCGCTATTCTCACTGCAGAGGTCACTGAGAAGGCAGCCTTGGCATGTTGTAATAACTGTGAATTGCAATTACCAGAATCCATCTTGCATAGAAACATTACAAAAAGACCAAGCAATCACAGAAAAAATACATTGCAATCATGAAACCTTTCTACTGCAGCAAACAAATCCAGCCTGTGCCTGTTAGTTTTAAGCTCCTCTGTCTACTTTGATACATTCCCTTTTCTCTAGTCTTTGTCCAGTCATGCCCTGAAGTATTGTCTCAGTTTTACTTGCTCAGAACTCCACCACTGGCACCCAGCAGTTTACCATGGGTTCATCTAAGCTATTAAAAGGCTTCTTTAACTCTGTTACACAGATGAAACTATAGTCTCTTCTCATGAGCTAAGTCCTCTGACTAACCTAAGCTATTTCATCCCCATTTGGTTCCACTCAATCATACTGCCAATTTTTTATCTTGCCATTTCTGATAATAGGTCTATGATGGCAATTGGTAAGATACCACTTTCTAAGTGATTTTATGAACTACCTGCCATACTGTTCCACATTCATGGATGAAAGAAATAAAACTGAGAAGCAGCTCATGGAACAAGCTGGCACCCAGACAGCCAGCATCAGTGAAAAGATGGCAGTGACAAGGTACTAAGATAAGACTGACTCAGAAGAGTTCTAGACCAAGAAGAGGAATTATCCATACAAAGAAATGAAGAGAAAATGGAATTCAGAGAATTGGAGCACTAATCCAAGAGCAAAAATTAGATGACGGCACTATATATGATGTTAAAACAAAGTGGTGCTGAATTCTGCAGGGAAGGTGAGAGACAACCCATCTGAAATTTCTGGCACTGCCAAACAAAACAGGCAGAAAAAGGCTGGCTCTTACTGGCACTATTCATGCAGAAGTCTCACTGCCCTTTCCTCACAAAAACATAAGAAAGACAGCAGAGCACTGTAGAGACAGCAGAGATGCCAAAAACATGAACCTGGATGATTGACAGCCTGAGGGGAAGGTGAGGAACCTGGCTTTGATCTTCCTGTGTGAAAATTTTCCTGCAGTTAGCACCATCACAGTAAGACCAGGCCCCCAGTAACTGGTGCAACAGGTTTTGAAGTTATGCTCAGTCCCACGCTGCACAATCAGGCCCTCAGACACCAGATATGTCTTGGGAAAAGCTCAACTGATCTCCAAGTGATGAAAGAACTAGCAGCTGGGATAGGCAGCACCAGGGATACAACTGAGAGCAGCAGTTCTAGACAGGAACCCCTCAAACCACCAAAGCCACAGACGGGGTGAAGGGCACCTCCAAATTCAAACTTACAGTTACAGATGTTAAGACCTTAAGTAACACATTAAAAATAATAAAAACATTCAAATCCCTGCCACTGATGTATCATCAATCTTAATCCCTAACTTTTTCTGGCTTCAATTTGCACTCTCTGTTTCACCATCAGCAACAGCACAAAATTAAATCCTTTGCTTTTTTTAAAAAAGGCAAATAGGGTTTATTACCCTTCACACACATTAAATAGATCTCTCACTCAGTTCTTTGAATCACCGTAGAGGAAGGAGTTTGTCAACTCCAAGAAGATGGATGACAGAGAATCACTTGCAGAAAAACTCCAAGGGAACTTTGAGAATTGCTAATTTAGGAAAAGATGTGTGACTGACATCCAAGTTTACAAACTCCAAGAAAGGAAGTAACTTAGTCTATTTAAAAAGTTTTCTCTGTCCTAAACAGATGAATTGCACATGTTCATGCCAATTTGCACAAAAAGGAAATATACATATAGTTCTACATTAGAGGATAAAGTCAGCTGAAATTTCACATAATGCTATTTCATACCACAGCTTGTATTTAAGAGCTTTTATATCTACTTGGTGCAAAGATCCCCTGCTTCTCCTATATTGTGTGAGCTATTTAAGTATATAAGTCTTGAGCATTTTCTACTTTTTGCCTTCAACTTCTACTTCACCATCAGTAAATAGATATTGAAGTACATAAGCACACATAACTACAATTTCAAAGTGTTTCGAGATCACAAGCTGCTCATTAGGGTAAAGACACAGTTAAAAGGCACTTATAAAGGTAATAAAAAATTAATATCAAAGCCCATCAGTTCCTAGTAGTAAATAATATAAACCATGCAGCCTAATTCAAAGATTACAACAGATCTTCAAAATAATGGTCAAGTTCTGCAGGCAAGATCCCAGTGGCATTACTCCAGCTCCAAGAGCTGGATACAGCTGCAAATGTAGGCAGGCACTGGCACCAACATTAGTACTGTACAGCAGTTATCTTTTAAGTTGTATAAATGCTAGTGTAAAATATTACGTGGTCATTTGACAGTAATTACAACAAGAAAAATAAAAAACACCTACCATACTTGTAATTCTTAAAAGGAGGAGGAAGTCCTGCTCTTGAAGACACATCTATTAAAATAAAAGCACAAGTTAAAACAAAGTTGTCTTTTCAAATTATTTCCAATACTTCATTTTCCATTATTGTGCAACATATGCATCCCCTGGGCAGCCTTTACATCAAAATAAATCTGCAACAGGAGATTTTTTTGAGCATCAAATGCTAAAACACAGTCTTTGGCCCAGATTCTATAGTGATTCCATATGTGAATAACTTCATTTGAGCATGAAGTCCCTCTGAACAAAACTCCCCACAAGGACAGTGAGTCAGTGCAACTAGGGTATGATGATGGGAGTCTGATCGTTCAGAAATCTGCCAAGAACATCCTTTTAATGGTTTGCACCTCTCTTTACCTTATACAAACAGCTGACAACGGGCATTCAGAACTGAATCATTGGGTAAACACACAGAACCAGCCACTAAAAGGAAGCCAAACTGTAGAAAATTAACTTTTTAGCTGCTTGCAGGACACAGCCCATATGTAACTGCAGGAATACTGACACTTCCCCTGGTGCCAGTGCTCCCTGTGACTTAACCAGGACCTCAGAAGGCCCAGCCACCTGTGGGGTGCCCAGCTGCAAGGTGGCTGCAGCCATGATTTCTTCAGTAGTTTAACAATTTATCTCAAACTGCCTCTTCAAAACAAATTACAGTAAAGGAAGGAACAGGGCTTTTGGAACCCTGTGGAATGAGGTTCTAAAAAGTCTCGTTCAAGACACTGGCCTTGTCTCAAATAACAGCAAGTTGCAATATTGCACACATCAAAAGCAAATTTCTTAGCATTGTTTATTTTCTTCTTCATAGCAGCAGCTTCTTTCTTCTGAAAGTGCTTGCAGTTTTCTAAAACCATGCTAAGATCTTGTCATGCCTATCACTGTCTAGAAGTATAGAAATTGCCAAATACAAGACATCCATGAGTCCCAGGGCAATGTCCTAGGAATTGCTCAAATGTTATCATCTACAACAGCTCAAGACTTGTTTAAGCTGACTTCATGCAAAAAAAAAAAAAATGTTATTTTGTACCCTTTGAATGTCTCCATTGAGGTGTGTGGAAATACATCTGCAGGATTAAGCGTAACACCCTAATTACCAAGTCACTGTGTGGGTTGGTCTTCAGTACTTAACTTCTAGATTCACTGTCACTTGCAACCAGGCTTCTAAAGGAGAAAGCCCACAGATGAATAAATCTGCACCACAAAGCTCAAGATGGAGACAGAAACTCAGAAACAGGCACAGCGAGGCCACACAGTGTCAAAAACAAATTTTCAAGATTCTCCCTTCTCACAAATAGCAAACAGACTTGTGTTCCCACATTCCACACATTTGTGAAGTTAGGATCAAAGACTTTCTAAATTCTATTAATTTATTCCTATTCATTTATGAATATTTGCCTGACAGCACCACTCAAGGAGCCTGAGGCACTGAGCCAAATGCAGCAATGTCCTTGTTTCCTTTAGACTAAACCTGGGGATGTGGGCAGGGGTAGCAGTCCATCCAAAGCATGGCACACCAACCACGGACGCTCTTATTAACTCCAGACCTTTCATCTGAGGAAGGAAAGCACACAGGGGATGTAAACACAAATCTGGCATCTCTACCAAAGCCACAGAATTCCCACTCATTTGCTCTGCTCCACCTTCTTGTGCAGGGACAGCAACGCTTGGGACTGAATGAGACAACCACATCTTACCCTTCCTCACAAAAGCAATTAACTCCTTCACTGTCTGATCCAAGGGAACTCCATGGTACACCACGGGTCTGAAATTCCGGTGCTCAAAAGAGCGGACAAGGCGAACTGTGACGGTCGAGCTTTCTGCTGACATGAGAATTAATTCTGGATAACCTAGGAAACATTAATGGCAGGAATTATTGCCTTTCCCTCTGCTCATGAGCACAGCTGGAAAACAAGGTGCAGGTGGGCCTCATGCAAAGAATAAAAACATGGTGAGAAATCCAACAGCATTGTGCCTTTCAGGATTTCACTTCTATGATTCCTACTGGAGCAGTAATAGGGTCTCAAAACAAACAGGGCAATACTGATACTGCACACCACACTCTCCAGTATCTGTGCTGTGTAATGCCACACCAGACTCCCAACTAAACATGCAGAAGTGGTATGGATAAATGCAGGTGTGTTGGGTGGGTTTTAAGTGACTGAAGACTTTACCTGCTGGGCAACTAACCCTGTGCTCAAGAAGAATGTCCTAATACAAACAAACCCGAAGATTTTGTTAACACACTTATGTTGTAGAGAGTGTAATACTCTGAAAAATGCCTAAGCTGTTACACAATGCTCATTTTCGCCTCCCCAGGGAAAGTGAAAACCACCCCCACATACACAGGCAAATAATTTTCCTGGTACGCTACTGCATAATTAAGGGATTTAATTTATAATAGTCAGTCTCTAGAATGGCTCTGTGGGCTTAAACTAGAGAGCAGAGCCTAAATAGAGTGGCCTTGTCAACCCAAAACTCTCTTCAAACAAGCCCCTGTATTGTTCCACTGGGTTTTTGCTCTCCACAGGAAAATAAGCTCTTTTCTACCTTGACAAACTTCTCTATTTTTGGCACCGGGCATCCCTCAGCTTCCTGGCCATGTGCTAAAGTGCCATAGGTGCTGCACCAACAAGCAAGGACTGCAGCCCACGTGTTCCAACATCAGCATGACCTTTGCACCTCCCATCCCTGAGCAGGCATCTCAGTCAGTCAGTCACCACCTCCAGTCCTGAGAGGGAACCTTTTACCTGTTCATCCCCTTATGTTCTTTATGGTGTTCTTTTTGGTATGTGGGTTTTGTTGGTTTGGGTTTTTTTTTTTCCTTTTTTTTGCTGTAGGTTTATTTAAGTGCCCCATCATCATGCAGGTGCATCCCAACCGTGGCTGTATTTGTCCCAGTCATAGCCTGGCAAAGCAAACTACCAATATTTTCATCAAGTACTATTTTTGGAGTGGGGACAAAGACCTTCCATCACACAAGGCAACTCGCTTTTACACCGCCTTGGTTAATAACCCCTTCGAGTTCGAATTCCATTTTAAATGAGCTCTGTGTATCACACACCACACGAATAACACTTGCCAATCCAAAAAAAAG
>VYXD01010804.1:174409-184995 GCA_013397195.1 Hylia prasina
ACTGAGCTCGTCGCGATGACCGAGGTGCGGGGCGCGCCGGGGCTGCGGGGAGCCGGGGGGAGCTGGGGGACTCCGGGTACCTTCCCCTCGCTCACCCGCTGCCGCCTTCCCCCCAGGCCGCGTTCCAGAAAGCTGCCGAGGAGGTGGAGCAGCTGAAGTCGCAGCCCACGGACCAGGAGATGCTGGACGTCTACAGCCACTATAAACAGGCCACGGTGGGCGACGTGAACACGGGTAGGTACCGCCCCGGCCTGGAGACGCTTCGGGAGGCAAAACCTCTCCCCCGTTGCGCTTCCCTCCATCCCGCGGCTCAGCGAAAGTGACTCAGTGCCGACTTGGCACGGATTTGTGTGCGGGAGGGCACAGGCTGACCCGATAAGACTTTGTGCAATTCCTGGGTTTTAGATTAACCCGGCTGCCGCCGTCTGTACCGTGCAGTGAGGGACTGAGGATGCTTTGTGTCAGCTTTGTTCAGAGATTGGGATTGGGGGTTTTGGAGACCTCTGTCAGTAAGTAGCTGCTCAGGCCGGGGAAGGCTGCTTTAATGCAAGTGCTTCTCGGTTATACAGACTTAAACAGCAAGGCAAACGATACAAGGGTGGAATTGCAACACTGCGGGGGGTGACACGTACAGTTTATTTAGACTGGATTGGCTGCTAAAAATAGTACTGGAAAGCCAAACCAGAAGAATAGGAGATGACTTTTATAGGAACTGCAATTAAATATACTTCAGAAAGACTGTACCAAAAATACGTCTGCAAGTACACCGTGCAAAATGGTTCTGGCTACTTCTCTCGCTACAATGTTGTCGATGGCAGCTCAGCCTTTGGAGTAAAATGAAATGTTAAAGTGAAATGTGTCTCAGGAGACCTTGTGTAACACTGGAGTTAACTACAATTAGAAAGGGAAAAGGTCAATTCTTCGGAGTGCTGGCCTCCTAACCCAGTAGCTGGCAAAGTTTATTGAGCGTCCATTGATTTAAAACCTGGCAATGAAGTGTACAGGAAATGGTAAGTAATTTAATATCTTTTTTCCAAAATTGGCAGCGTGAGGGAGAAAAGAAATGACTTTGGGTTTCAGATGTGATCCTTTTGCTGTGGCTGGACCTCGGCGTTATTAGTGCTTGACAGGGTGAAAGGGTGCTCCAGAGCATATGCCACCATTCCTGCAAGTGCCTGTACTCCTGTGAAGCAGCAGCCAACGTGAGTTGGCTGGAGAAGCAGCCTGTGGGAGGGTGACTGGTGGGGTTTGTGCTGGAGAGAAGTGGAGCTGCCAACTGGAGCTGCAGGTCACTGTGCCATGGGAGCTGCACAAGGGTGTTTCTGTGGATACTGCCCAGATCCATTTGTGAGTTCTAAGAATTGTCTTTAAGTAGAGAGAGAGAGAGAGGAAGTAAAGCCACAAAGGGGACTTTACACAAAGATTAACCATATATATGTCATGCACTTTCTACTTGGCCACGCCGCAGCCTGCAGTGAAGTGAGTCAGATTTTCAATGTTTCCAAATGCAGATGCAGAACTATAGGTTTGAAACACATCACTAACTTGATGTGTGTTACTACAAACAGCTGTCTATTTTCGTGTCGCTGTTTGTAATGCACCTCAGGGTATTTCTGCTTCACTTTAGAGGTGATGTTCTTTAATAGGATAGCTCTTATGTGACAGCAGGCTCTTCAGAAAGTACAACTAAACCAAATCACAATAATTGGTGCTCTTCTGCTCAAATGCTGCTGTCTCAAGGGAATTTGAAAGAGTCTGTTTCTGTTGTCACCAATCATGTTATAATGTATTTCCCTGATCTGCTGGCTACAGGTTAGCCAGTTACAGCTGCAGAGATGAGCCATTGGATTTAGTCAGGTTAAGAGCTAACTAAGCCTTCAAGTGAGTATTACCTACAGCCAGATCACACAAACTAATCCTGCTGTTTATCCTGTCTCTCTCAGACCGCCCTGGTATGCTGGACTTCAAAGGCAAAGCAAAGTGGGATGCCTGGAGTGCATTGAAAGGTAAGTGTCTGATTAAAGAAATTATTAAAATTACCACTAGTCAGAAAGACACATGTAGCTCAGCAAGAAACAGAATAGTGTTGGTGTTGCCTTTTAATATGAGAGTTCTGGAAGTTTAGAATGCTTTGATAATAAACTTTAATTACCTCTGCAAGGCAGAAGTAATCCTGAAAAATATGGCCCGTGTGAAAGAGAATTAGGGTGCAAAACGCCCAGCTGGTCTAAGATGTTAAATAAAGGAGAAGAATAACAGCAGCAGAAATCTAAATTTGTTTTCCTGGTCCCAGCCTAGTACCCCAAAGACTGAGCACTTCATCCACCTGTTGAGCATCTTCCAGTTAGGAAGGCTTTGGAAGAAACAACTGAACTCCCAGCTCTAAATGAGGAGCCAAACAAGTGGTCTAACTGATGACAATGGTTCTTTTTTTCCAGTGTTTTAAGGAACAGCTTTTCTGTAATAATTGTGAATGACATTAATGGAACCAATACACTGCGTAGTTGCTGCCTGTGCAAAAACAACATTGTTTTTTCATGACTGATGGAACACATTTGTTTAAAACTTTAGCAGTGGATTCACAGCCAAGTGACCTTCCTGGCTCCTTTGCTCTCTGGTGGCACGGGCTATAGCAAGGAATTGTGACTTGTAAAAGGCATCTTAATCTGTGAAAGGTATCTGACTGCTTCCTGTGTTCTGTCCTTCAGGAATGTCCAAAGAAGATGCAATGAAAGCTTACATAGCAAAAGTGGAAGAACTAAAGGGCAAATATGGCATCTGAGGACTGGATAAATCGGCTACATGCACGCCTGAAACCTGCCTTATTTCTAATAATGTGGAAAACTGGTTTCTAAGAGTAACTTCTGATACCTAATATGTCATAGTCAGTTCTCCTCATGCCTCATGTAGTCCAGGAGAAGTCATGTACCTGCCTAATGTACTGACACGGTATCAATTCCCTCTGGGAACAAAAATGTGGAACTCATTAAAGTGCATTTGGTACTTTAGCTGTTGTGCTGGTCATCCCTTAGCGGTGAGTGTGAGCTCCTCCATCCCGCCGCTGCCGGGCGGAGCCGCCTCCCCCGTCCTTGTGCCGCTAGAGGGGGTCGGTCACCTGCCTTCGGGCACCGCCGGCTCCTGTCCAAACCACTCCTTTCCAGGCAGGTGAGTGGCAGCCCGCAGAAGCTGGAGCGCCGCAGAGCTAATCTGGAAAAGGTTATCTCTAATGCTGTGTGTGCTGAGAACAAGGTGCTTGATACTTGTTGCCCGGAGCTTTCAGAGACTTAGTCAACAACTGCCAAAACGCCTTTCATAAAACACTTCTGGGACGTTATTTCCCAACAACAGTGTTGGGTTTCTACATACTGAATACTGAACACAGAGCCTTCTCTGGGAAAGGAAAGGTTCCACAGGCAGTGGAGTTGATTCTCTTGATGCTGTAAAAGCAAGAGAATCAACTTGATGTTGCCATGCTGCAGTGTGGGGTGAGTCACATATAGACTAGCTGAACACTGGCAAGACTGCTCAAAGAGAAACTTACAGTGGTCATCAGCAAAATTTGATTACAAAACACACAGTTGTGACTGTCTCTAGTAGGCTAATTGTTTTGATCTGCCTAGTGTAGTCTCTTGGAGCTGCTGATGATGGAAAGGGAAGATTTTGCTTTTAAAATGTGACACTGAGCTATTCCAGCACAGAGCATTTGAGAATGAAATCACAACCTTATATAGGAATAAGGCATTTTAATTCCTGCTGAACTGGTTAGCATTTGAATAGGTGAGGACTTCAAGCATTCTTCAGGTAATTGATTTTTAGAACTACATAGGGATGAAAACTCATTATATATCTGTTTAGGTAAATGCAGTTTTGAAGCTAGTTATAGATGGTGAGTAATAGATTTAGAGATTACTTCACATGCTTTCAAAAATTTTAACTTTTTTCTTTACTACTTTTAATGGGAAATGCTCTTAGAGCTGCTTTTTGTCCTTTAAAATTTATTAGGATAAAGAGGGGAAAAAAAAAAAAANCTTTAAAATTTGTTAGGAAAAAGAAAAAAAAAAAAAAAAAAGGCAGTTTATTCTTGTTCCTCCTTGTTCTTCTGGGTAAGTAAAATTTGGGGGTTTTTGCCTGCTCTTGTACCCTCTGTTACATGAGATTGTCTTAATTTAATTCACTTTGCCAGAGAGGGGTAAGAGCAGATGTTCACCGTAAGAAATGCTTTTACCTTTTCTCTAGCCCTAAATTCCACATCTTCTACAGATCCCTCTTGGCAGCTTTATTTTGTGAAGCTAGTTATCCTTGAAGGATTCTGCCGACTTCGCCAGAACAGAGCTCACACCAGCAAATGCTCCCACATTGCTCTTGTTTGCCTGGAAGCTGATGCTTCCAGTGAGCACACTGTGCTTTGCCAGCATGTTTTGTGTCAAAACCAGTGTAGTCAGAATTCTTGACTGCTAAACTAGTGGAGTTGGGCCTAAAGAATGGATAGGGAGTAGCAAGTTCTATATCCCAGTCCTCATTTGGATTCGTTTCCCCTGTGACAATTAATTGTTACGGTGCTGGTCTCCTTTGTCATACCTCTAGCATTAGGAAAACGTCACTTTCTACACAGTGGAAAATGAAAACATCACTTTCTACACCCTCTCTTATCCCAGAGAGGGTTTGCTTTTATCCAGGCTTACAAATAATGCTATTTGTCAAGTAAAACAAGTGACTGAGAACTCTACCTTGTATGTCTTTTTTTGGATACTTAATTTTTTACTGTAGTAACATCTTTCTGCTTGCAGGTTCACCATCCTTGAAAAAGTGATATCAGTGGTCTTACTGTTTAGCTTGCCCTTTGGCAATCAACTGTGTCTTTCAGGAGCAAGCTGAAACATCCAAGATGTGCAAATAGCTCTGCAGTAAGTGGCTACAAAGGGCATGAAGGCAGAAATAAAGGTATGAGTGATGACTGCACAGTGTTTGTGACAAGCAACAGCACAAAATTTGGCTGGATGGGTAGTAATTGTTGAGTTGAAACAGGCTGGGAGTTGAAATAAACTGAGTTAAGGGGCTCGTTGTGGTTGTCTAGCAGCAGGATGAATGTCTGTAAATGTTTAAGGGTGCTGGGCTGCCTGAAAATATTGCTGACCTAGTCACCACCTAGTGCTCGCAGGTAAGGTGTGTGAGGCACCTGGGCTGCATAAATAACACTTGGGCAGCGGTGACACCAGGGCAGTGGTGGTTTAAGGGCATCTACAAACACATTTGTAGGTAGAGCTAATTGCTTTTATTAAACTAATAAAGTGGTAAAAATAGGCAACCATTATCATATACAGGCTTGAGATCAGAAACAGAAACAGCAAGCCTCAAACCAAAATAAAATCCAGAACCATTGCTCTGCATGCAGTAAGGTACTTTTGGTGGAGCATCAGATGCTTTTGATGGCTGGGCAGTGCTGCAAAATGTGATTGTTCTGACACCCACTCAGGGAGTTGCTGCCATTTCCTCTTTGTTAGATCAGAGAAAGGCCAGCAACATCCTGATCCTCGCCGTGCCTGGGAAGGAGGAGACGTGCGCGGAAGCCAGCCCAACGCGAGGGAGGTCAGGGGCCAGCTGGCACACACACACTCAGCTCTGCTCTGCTGAGCTTGCAGTGTGCACGACAGAGCCTGGACTTTGGATATGGCCATAATAAATGTTAACTCCTGCGTGTGATAAGACAGTGTTCCTTCTATTGCACTTCTGTGATTAGCTCTTGCACAGAGCAACACAGAGCTGATTGGCATCCACTGCAGGTAGAGATAAGAAAGGGGATGATGTTTTCCTTGGAAATCTCTGATGGGTTTTGCTTGCTTTTAACAAACATCTCCTAGCACAGATTTAACAAATCAGTATTGGTGTGTTGCTTAAGGCCCGTAACAGATTTTTCAACCCTGTGAAGTAAATTTTTCAGTGTGGTTAAAATGCCCTCCCAAGGCTGACTGCACTGTGCAACTGACTCAAAATTCTTCAGTACTCATCTGGAGTGATCCTGTTTCATGATGGAAGCATTTTAACCTTTGAACTTATTTGACCCTGATGATACTGCTAAAAATAAATGACAATTGCATTTGCTGCTGTTCAAAATATTTGCTCCTCCTCCTGAGAGTTCAGAGCAAACAGTATTGGTCAATACTTGTAGCCATCTAAGCCATCTTGTGAGATTGCTTGTAAATTTGGGAGACAAAATAAAAGTATATTTTTGTTGGGACAGTTTTCTAAATACCACAAGTGTCACCCCAGAAATAGATTACACAGTCTTCTAAATTGTCAAAGCTGTATAGAATTGAGACAAGTTGATTTTACATTGATATAAGGCATTTGAGTGTATTCACAGTAATAAACTCAGAAGGGTTTAAATTAATAGAATGAAAATAAAATCTTAAATTTTTTTCTCCTCCCCATGTCTATGAAGTACCTTCTGATCTGTGAATTAGACAATCTTCAGCTGCTCACTTGAAGTGCAAGTAACATCAACCATTTTAGAAGTGTCTTCATAATTTAGAGAATGAGCTTGTATTTCTTTTAGAACCAGAGTATCTGGGAAAGTTAAACATAGCGTAGTTATGTTCTCTTTAGAATAGAGAATTCACCTGGAGTTTGGCTGCAGTGATCTTTTAACTTTCATTCCCAGTTACTCCCAGTACACATACATTTATGAGCTGCTTCAAAAGAAGCATCACCACACGCTTTCCTTCCACACCTTGGCAAGAAAAACAATTACATTACTTGGCCAACACAGCCAGGCAGACACCTTGTTTGTCCCCACCAAAATGTGCCAGGCACCAACTTGAATTGTGTTCACCAGAAGGCTGGGATAATGGTATGTCATCTCCTCCTAACAAACACTGCTCCTTTGAGTAAGTTCTGAATCTGAGAGATGGACTCACCAGTCTAATGTATTTGCCATTCTTAAATCCATTGATCTGGCTTTTTACTGAGAGAAAAAATATGTATGGGACTGCTGAGAAACTGAATTATTTCCCCCAACTTATGTAGCGTTGAAATATGGAGCCAAATTTTTCTGGTAGTGCTAAAAGAGTTAAAGTTGGAGCTTGGTTTTTCTTTCTATTGAATGTATATTTCAAAGCAGAATTGTCAGAATGGTCAGATGCAAATATTTTGAGCTTATATCCTAAGCCAGTGTAACTATTGCCAGAGGTTCCTGAAAAAGACTGAATCTGAAGCAGAACGAATGAACACCCAGTGTTGGATCTTTGCAATGTGATGCTGAGGAAGGTCCAAAAACTGATCAGAAGTGAAAACACAATTCTTTCTGGGGTACAATATCTGTTCCTTTAAGCCTGTCCTGCTTAAAATCTCTGTTCTTAGACATAACGGAGGTGGAGGATAAAATCGCTGAATGATCACTCCCATATTATCACCATGTTTCTAACCCAGCTCTGAGTCCCTCAGCATGTACTGCTTGATGTGGGTGGGCAGCAGGACCTAGACCTGGGTGTTGGGCATTACTGGGTGTTATTGCCATGTGCAGCAGCCCAGGCCTCTCATGCACAGCCCTGGGGCTGCAGGGACACGTGCTAGCCCCTGTCTGGTGACCAGTCTGCCTTCCTGTGTCCAGGCAGGAGGCAAAGTGAAACCATCTGGCCCAGGAGCTTTCTGCTCTTTACATGCTTTTACACGCCAGGATGAGTTTGTCCGCTTGGCTGCAATAACTTGCAGCAGTGGGAGGAAAATCCTGAGGTAAAGCAGTTGTGATAAGGGGCTGGTCTGAGCTGTGTGGGCCTTGGCACAACCCAAACCCCCTTTTGTTATGTATGCTGCTGCCTGGGGCACGATTCACCTAGGATGACTGCCTGTGTTCCCAGAAGCTGCTGGGCTTGAGCAGCTTGCCAGCAACTTGCCGACTTTTTGCCCCATTCCAGAAATTCTGTTTCAGCCCAGCTAGGCTGAACCCTGGATTTTCAGTCTACTACAGGGAAAAAGAGAAGGCAAGAGAACAGTGACAGGAGACAAATAGCCTCTTCCTTCTTTCTCAAAACACTTTCTACATGCTCACTGCTTTGGGAAGATACAAAAATAACAGTAACATTTTGCCCCCCATACAGACCGTGGACACCTCCAGAAGTCTCAGTCTGCAAGATACTCAAGATCTATTTGTCTCAAGGATCAAATCCAATTCTCTCTGCAGAGATACCTTTAACTAGGGATCTGACAAAAATGAGGGTTTAAATGCCTCATCAGGTGGGTTCCTATGCCAAGAATTAAAGATGTGAACAGAAAGAAATTTATTAAACAGAAAAATGCATTTATAGAAGTAACTGGCTTCAAGATCAGATGAAGCTGGATTGGTGGTGCCTCAGTCGCTTGTGTTCTGCTTCACCTCTAAGTTATTTCACTTCATTGGGCAACTGTTCCCTAAACCGCTGGTGACGTTCAGATTTTGGTCCTGAGCCTTCTCCAAACTTCTGCAGGAGAAAAGCTGGAACAGAATCTTCAGTGTTAAACTTCTCATGGTTTTAAATGAACCAGATGAACCTATTTCTGTGTTGTACAACAGTCTCTGGTAATTTCCATTATTTATGAACACATTTCCCCGAAAACTTTCTCTCCAGGGATAGGATGTGAAATGCCTACTTAAACAATAGCGAAAAGGGACTTTCTAAACAAAATAATGAAACTGGCAATACACCAAGAACTCTACATTATCACAACCAAAAATACTTCTAAGGTGCTTTAAAGGTCATTTACTCTGTTGTTATTACATAGGTGATGTATTTTGCAGGCAATAAATGGTTTTTTTCTTTTACAGCATGGAGCTCTTTTTTATTGTAAAATACCATTTTCACATAAAATATTCAAAATTAGTATAGAGGCATTTTCCCACTTTTTTTTTTTCCCCTTTTAAAGTCAGATAATATGTTTGGCTTGTTCTGTAATGAGACAATGAAGATAAACTCATTACAATTGGAAAAGGTGCAGAGTTCTCACAGTCTTTCTAAACCCAGACAGCATTACCAGAAGGTATCTCCAGCCAGGCAAGTGCAGAAATTAAGCACTCACTGTTACAGCCATCCTCTCTGGGGTGACTTCAGGAAAGTGACTCAGAAAGTGCCTATTCAATGCTGATTATAATTCCAGGTCCAGTTTCATTCTCATTTATATTCGGGGAAACGAAATTAAACACAAAACATTAAAGCAATTTCTCGTTTGCAGGAAAAGTACCATCCCCTACCACCCTATTTCCTCAAAGAACAGGCTTGGCACATAACTATATATTTACTAAAGGATCTAAGTATGACGGGGAACAGTTTTGGTTTAAAAGTAACCACTTTAATTTCCTCATTCATCAAGGCTTTTTTTGCATGTTTTTACTCATGTGAACCTTAACATGGGCTTTTACAGAAAAAAAAAAAAATTATCTTGCTCAGGAGAATACCCCTCACCGTTAAAAGTTAAGATTTTTAACTGCTGAAGTCGTTAGGATGACTCAGACCTTTTAAACGCAGATCTATGCTTAACGATTTTGCTAATTGTGGGCCAAATTGCCCAGTGCCTTGCAGGATTGAGCCAATATTATAGAAAGCATAAATTACGTGAGTTTTTTGCCAGGTAAGAGCTGGTATATTTTTGTCTGGTCCAAGTCTGCGTTTGCTCAGCATGGTTACATGCAAGCAGCATTTATTCATCTCATGAAACAAATGAAACAAGAAGACCCGTTCGTGCTTTTTGAGCCAAAAATACATATATATGTTGAATTTGGACCTTTGAAGTGCAAGGGTATAACAGCAAATGCAATGCAGAAATGCTGTTTAACCTGTGGAATAAAGAGCCCAGGATGTTCATAAATATCTCCTATCAACTGGTGAACCTAAGATGAAAGGGATGTGGCAAGCATCAAGTTTTTTAGCTTGGATAGCACATTCAGAAAACAAAGTATGTTGCTGACTACAAACCCACAAAATAAGTTTTAGCAACAGACCTTGCAAAAATTGGCCATGGCTTGCAAAAGAAGAAAATCTCAATTCTGTGTCTGGTAGAAATACAACTTTGTATACACTCTAACACTGTATACAACTTTTTAGAGAAACATTTAAACAAAAGATTCTGCAGGAGGAGAGAAATAAAAGGCCAATATTTATCATTAAAATTTAAAGCATGAAAACCAAATGTTGCTCAGAACACTCACTCTTGCTAGAAATAATGTTACAAAAAACATCCCCAGACAGATCATAGCAGACATAAATGGTGTTATAAAGGAGGCAGGTAAAATTCTATGAAATTGCATACAGATTAGAATAATGAGACAATCTGCATAGACGGATGATTAGTTCACAAATGGAAGCTGCAAGAAGGGTAAAGCAGCAATAACTTCTACTACCTCATATTGGAGAAGGAGATCCTTCCAACTCCTGTTGGCTGGAAAGGGAATGGTCAAATTCTGACCCCCGTGAATATGAGGGAAGCCCAGAACATCCACCCGTGGGGCTGCCCACTGGACCTCAGACTCTCTGCTGGAGTCAAAATCAGGATTTGGCAGTAAAACAAGAGTTTCTGATGACACAGCAACACCCAGCTTTCTTGGGCTTTTTAAAAGCCGT
>VYXD01010805.1:0-13472 GCA_013397195.1 Hylia prasina
GATCTCAGTTGCTGAAATGCTGTTCTTTGCCACTGATGCTGCTATGGCCATCAGGGCTCTGTGCCTGTTTTTGGCAAGCTCTGGAGTCTGGTGGTTTATCTGTGCTGGGGGCATGGCTGGGAGCTGTGCAGCACTCACAAATGGAGTTTTGACTAAGTCCTGCTGCCTTCAGCATGGCCCAAGAACAGGCAGCAGTGCCAGGGTGTGTGTGCACTCCCTGCCTTTAATAGCAACGGGTGCAGCTTGTTTTCAAAATCACTTACATGCTTGTTTCTTTACTATTTTTAGTAGCTTGTAAAATGCTTACAGCCAATAATTTGAACAAACAATGTCATGGAGGATAACCTCAGTCTTGGCAGTGCTATTGGCTGGACACAAACATCTCTCATAAAATAAATGCTTTGGATAAGTTTTCTGCATGCTGGAGGTGGAAAGGGCATCCCTCTTCCCTCCCAAATGCCTCTGTCACACTCACTGAACTGCTCCAAAACTGACCTCTTCCAGCATAGAAGGTCTGCTCAATGGGACAAGACACTCTCAGAGTATCTGATGGGCCCTCTCTGGGTAGCCTTGTGGTCACTGCTGTGCAGCTGTGAAGTGAAAAAGCAGGTTGTTCTTTTTTTTCCTGTGCAGGAAGTGCTCAGCACTGCCTGTGCAGCTCCAGTTTCCAGAGCATCTCTTCTGCAGTCATTGCTACACCAAGTGCTGCAGAGACAAAGTAAGAAAAAAGCTTTAAAAGAAAGAAAAGNACTTGCAAGACTGAGCAATAAATCCCTGAAGAAACCCTTAAACAAACAAATGCAGGAAGGAGGAATGCTTAGAAAAGTATATGGAATGCTGGGGGAACCCAGCTGCAGGCAGGATGGTTCTGGAGAGTGTGTGCAGGCCTTTTGTTTGGCACAGCCCAGAGTCACAGAATGATCTGAGTTAGAAGGGGCCCACAAGGATCATTAAGCTCTTCCAGCCCATGCAAGGATCAAACCTGCAATCCTGGCATTATTAGCACCATGCTCCATCCAACTGAGCTAATCCCAGGGTCTGGCATTGTGAAAATCACTGCCCTGGCATGTTGCGCTGGATCCCCAACTCCTGCTGCCAGCCCTGGGACCAGGACTCCTGTAAATCAACACCAGACACAGCCACAGTGATCTGTGTTGGGTTATGCCTCCTGGGGAGCACATTTATAAAAGATTTTTTCCCCTCTTGCTTTCTCCAAGAGGAACAAATCAAGCTCATGAATACTGTTTGCATCTGGATCTCGCATTACTTTGAGCCTTTGGCAGGCTGGCAAGGTTTAGCCTCAAGGGGTGGCTCTGTCAGCCTTCTGGCATAGTCAGATAGGCTGCTTATTTGGAATATTCCATCCCTGACACCAGCAGCACTTCCCTGAAAAATCCAAGACCTAGAAGTTGGAGTGCGTGGATCCTTTTCTCTTTTTTTGTACAGTTGATCAGAAGCTGCTGTATGAATTGTGGGTGGTGGTGGTTTGGGGTTTTTTGGGTTTGTTTGGGTTTTTTTTTAAACACTTCTGGTGACTTTTTGACCTCTTTAGGTGCATAGGCTCGAGGACAGAAAGACAAACCTAAGGGCTGTATGTGAGTGAGCAGCAAATTTCTTGAACTGTGAATTTTTTTAGATGGTGTAAAAGGCATACTTAAAATCTTACCCAAATCCAACTCCCAGAAACCTCAAGCTTCTACTAATTTAGAATCAAACAGGTCTTGTGTTGAAAACTCGCAGCTTTTGTAACTTTGCAGCCAGATGAGCAGTGAAAAAGCTCTGCCCTGTGCTGCTGGGCTCTGCTGCAGCAGATCCATATGCTGGATTTACCAGCCTGGCTGTGGAAAACACATCCCACGAGCTCAGGGTCATTAGCTCAACTGCAGCACTACCTGGCACAAGGTTGTTTTGTGCAGGGACAACTTGGGCACCTACAAGATGCTCAGAAATGGTGAGAGGAAGAAAGAAATGGTGGGAGAAAGAGAAGAGGGAGGGGTTTGTACATTAGTGAGAGGAAGGTTTGCAGTGAGACTTGGGATCAAATAAGGAATCAGATGCACTGAGCACTGGCAGGGGGAAGAATGGGAGCAGGATTTGTTAAAGGGTAGGCTGAGCTATGGCCCCCCATTGCACTGGGTGCATCAGGGCCATTTCTTGTCTGCTAAAGTCTCAGTTCTGCAGTCAAAACAGTATTTTGCAGAATAAACAGTCAGTATCTGTCAGAATCAAATGTTGTGTGGAAAGGAAAACTTTATATATGTCTAAACAACTAATGTTTGTTATTTTTGAAAAATAAACTTTCCTGTGCATTTTTTCCTTCACTGGGTGTTTGCTGAAGGATGGAGGAAAACCTTTTCCTGATTGTGTGCAACTAGCAGCAAGGACTCCTGGCTGAGGGTGACCTGGCATGTCTTGTTACCAAAAAAATTAATAAATATGGTTTAGAGTGAGTGCTGACATCTCAAGTCACTCACCAGTGGGCCAGCAGTCCTGCAGACCCCAGGCAGGGTGCATATAGGGGAAATTGGTGGCAAAAAGTGCAGCTCTTCTCCTCTGCAGGAGGAGTCATGACTTTCTCTCTCTTCCAGTGTTTGCTCTAAGCACAGGCACTGTGTGCTTGCAGCCTGACCATCAACTGCTTTGTCATCATGTCCTTGAAGCAGTAAATCGCTGCACTGTGGTAAATAGAAATGCTGTGTGGAATTCCCTTTCTTTAAATAACTCAGTCTCCTTTTAGCACAGAAAATGCTAAGAACTGGACTTTGAATTATGAGGCAGATAAAGACAAAAGCTGCCAAGGACTCTTCTCTCTGCCTTGAATGTAGCACTCACCTCCAGGGATTGGATGTATATGAGTTTGCTGATAAGCTTTTTCAACACTCTCTGAAGCTTTTTCTGGTCAAAGACATAGCTGGGCTATAGTGAAACTGGTGAGACTGCTCTCCACAGCCTGCTCAGCCCTGGAGATGCTGTTAAGAGGCTGTTTTCCCTGTTCCATCTCTCCTCTGGGTCACTGTGGTATAAACAGAGCTGGTGACAGCTGTTGTTTCTGGTGTGCTGCACAGCCCTGGAGCAGGGGCAGGCGCTGGGGTTTCCCCACGCCCCCACAGGTGGATAAACCTCACTCCAAAGCTGTGCTGGTGTTCAAAGGATGGGATTTGCTTGGGTCCAGAGCTGGCTAGTGATTGAGAGCCATCCAGCAGTACCTGGCTGGGGCAAAGGGACACATCACTGGCAGGGACTCCAGTGGTTGCTTTTTGTCTGGCACATGGAGCTTTGCTGGGGAGCACAGCACATGTGCCCCCAGTAGATGGGCAGTTGTTGCAGAGGAAATCATGCTCAGGCCTCAGGGCAAAATGTTTAAGCCTATGGGTGCTTCCCTTGCCCCTGTTCTTATCCTCCAGGAGCCCCCTTGGAGCTCCTTCCAGGGACAGGAGGCTGGGGCTAGGCAGAGCATGCGATGCAAGGAAGGAGCAGATGTAAATACTCTGTGTTGTGTGAATGGGAGTTGGCATGAGCTTGTTTTGGTCATGTCCTACCCCTGTGCAGCCTCAGAAACAAGCCTGCTCTCAGCCACGTGGATTTGTCCTGCTCCCCTCCTCTGACTCAGCCGTGTGCACATCTTTGCAAGGAATAGGGCAGTGGATTTCCCATTCTAACTGAGAGATGGGATCAGCCCCCTTGCACAGGCAATGCTGTTGTGAATGCAGTGATGTTCCTCTACTTTCTGCCTCTCTATGTTCACATTATAGTCAATTCTGCCAGGACTAATAGCCTATTACATTCTCAAATGTGTTAGCCACTGCTAGGACTCCATGGCCTGCATGGGAATCCCCCTGCCCTCAGAGATGCACAAATCCTTTCACAGAGGCTCCCACATGTAGTGTGTGCACGCAGAGGTCAGAAAGGGGCTGTGTGTGGGTGTATCCTCCTGGCCCAGGAGCTGCAGAAGAAAACCACAGGGATATTTTTGTGAATTTCCTTNAAGAAGCTGGCAGGATTCATATTTCAGTTCTTGAGTTATGTAGGCTAAAGTCTCCCAGCGGGAAAAGGGAAGTTATGAGAGAGCAGATTGCTGGTGGCAATCCAGAAGGAAAAACGGAGCACAGAATTCTAGAGCTGCATCCAGACGAATGTGAGGTTTGAGAGGTAGGTTTTCTGTCTGCTTTTAGAACACAATTTCCATTGATTCGATTCAATTTGTGCTGGAATGTCTTGTGCCTGCAGTAAGAGCAGGAATGAGTAGCTCAGAGCAGTTCCTAAGGCACCAGTTGCTCATGACCAGCGGGGGGGAGTGTGTTTGTCAATGAGACCTTGCTCTCTGTAATGCAGTACAAGAAATTATGGTGTGGTCCCTCTGCTAGGGGTCAGTGAGGTGTGTAATGCTTTGTGACTAGTTCTGAGATTTCAGCCTCTATATGTTAAAGTGAAGGGCTCAGGACATAAGAGTTAAGGGTGAAATGGGACTCCAGACCGTCTCTGGATATTTGTGTTCCCAAACAAGAAAGCTTTCTTTTGGTTTAGGATCTGTTTGAATACAGAACATGGGCTTATGATCAATTATTTGTGACTTTAAATCCCAGCACTCTGCAGAAATTCCCCTGTTGAATTCTCATTGCTGAGACAATATATTTTAAATTATTTTTTTGTCAGTATATCCAATGCATATTTTGAATTGAGCAAATGATAAGCTACTGCATATTAAATTGTTGATACAGAAAAACATGTTTTAAATGATCAGTTGCCTTCTGTTAACTGAGACATCATTACCCAAATCTGTTTTCTTGGTAAAAATTTCTGTTATTTTTAGGGTTCCTTGAGAATTCCTAAATGCCTGTCTGGTTCCACAAAAACTTAACTAAAAATGAATTGCCTCTTTCTAGTATGTAAAATAAAATACTTGAGTATGATATCTTCTTTATTGACTTAGAAAGTCTTAAAGTTTGCAAAATGTCCTGCTCAGAGTGCAAACACAAGCTGTTGAAATGCAACAAAGACAGACCTGTCAATTAACTCTCTTATTTTAGCTGTTTTATAGCTACATTTTCCTCTACTGAAATCCAGTCCTGATATTTCTAAATGAATGTGGCATATAGTACTGTTAAATCCAGTGCCTGCATTGGTTGTGCCTACATTGCTTGTGCCTACATTGAAATTATCTCTTTTACTGTTCTGGTTAAAGCTGTCATGAGGGAAGGAGATGGAGATATGTTTCAGTGAATGACAGTGAATGACATTTTGAAAAGACCCTTCAGTGTCTTTGTGTCCAGTCCTGTGAATTGAAACAAAAATATAAAATCACAGCTTGCTTTCCTAATAGTCCTGTTAAAAGGCTGCTTTCATACCTGTGGAGTCCCAGGAGACCCTCAGGTGTGACGTACCTGATCTCCACTGTTGACTGCTGCCTTTTAATATTATTGTAACTGCTCAGAGTGCTGGAAATAGCATGAGAAAACTGAGAAAAGGATCATGAGGAGCTTCAGCGTGAAGTTTGGGTCACAGGAGTTCCCAAAGTGTCTCTAACTCCTGAGTCCATAATCCTCCTGCTTTGCTGGCCACAGAAAGCACTATCTGTAATCACAGATAAACCCCAGCTGCTCTCTTCTTTGCCAGGCTAATTAAAAAGTGCTGTGACCTCCCTAGAGCTAATTGTGTCCTGTCACTGGGATGGAGGTAAGGAGTTCAGCAGGGCTGCCTGGTATTTCAGCACTCAGCTTACTGATATAACTTCAAATGGTTTTTATTTTATTGTGATTTCAGAGCTAAGACAGCTGCAGAGTGCACATCTAACACACAGTTTCTGACCTGTGGGTGAGCAGTGTGATAGGAAAGTGCTGCCAGCCCATGAATTTCCTGAAGATACTTCCTTTCCACCAGGACCAACATGCAGAACAACTACTCTCTGGTTGTCACCACAAGGGAAAGTCTCCAAGTCCTGTCTACAGCATTGACAAACTCATCAGCTGTGTCACACTCATCCCCTCCCTGCCCCCTTACCTCTTCAGATTATCAGTTTTCACTAATTCCAGCCCTCTTCTCTGCGGTTTTTGTTCTTGGCTTGGTTGGCAACAGTGTGGTGGTTGTAGTGCTCTGTCGTTCCACCAGCCCCAAGACAGTTGCTAACATCTACATTTTCAACCTGGCCATGGCAGACCTGCTGTGCCTGGCTACCCTCCCCTTCTGGGCCACCTACTATGCACAGGGATACAACTGGCTCTTTGGGTCTCTCATGTGCAAGATCTCCAGCTCTGTCCTGTGTCTCAATATGTTTGCAAGTATTTTTTTCATTACGTGCATGAGCGTGGACCGGTACCACGCTATTGTCCATCCCATCCACTCCCAGAGGAGAACTCCACAGCAAGCTTATTTTGTGGCACTGGTTGTGTGGGGCCTCGCCTGTTTGTCCTCCCTCCCAACTTTTTATTTCCGAGACACTTACTATGTTGAAAGCTTGGAGGTCAATGCTTGCATTATGGCCTTTCCTTATGAGAACTATGCAAAATGGTCTGTGGCAACCGCCTTCCTGAAAAACACCCTCGGCTTCCTCATCCCCTTGGCAGTGATCACTACCTGCTACATCTGGATCAGGAGGCACTTGCTTAAAGCACAGGAGTTTGGGAAGAGCAGGCAGAAGAGGGACAAAGTCCTAAAGCTGGTGGCTGCTGTTGTCATGGCCTTCCTGATTTCCTGGCTGCCGTTCCACACTTTGACGTTTTTGAACGCTCTGGCTCACATGGGCATCATTAACAGCTGTGAGGTGGTGGGGGTCATTGACACGGCACTGCCTTTCAGCATCTGCATGGCCTTTGCCAACAGCTGCATCAACCCCCTGCTGTACTGCTTCATTGGCAACCAGTTCCAGGAGAAGCTCCACCGCCTGTTCAAGAGAAGAGTTTATCAGTTCAACAGCCACAGGGAGAGCTCCTCTGCGAGGAAGGGCAGCGGCCTCAGAGATGCTGAAACCCCCGTGGGCAAAGAGGAGGAACCTGAGTCTTTCCTGTAGGCACTGGGGCATGATGTCACTGCAGCTGGATGTCCCTGCAGTAGTGACATTCCCTGTCTCCTCTTCCCTTTGTTTTGAGCCCGTTCATTCACCAGCCGTTGGAAGGAGAATCTGTTTTTGTCATACATGGGGATTTATTCCTCCTTCCTTTTTGCAACAAGAACTCAAGTTTTACACAGAGGGATGGTTCTGACAAATAACTATATTGATGGCATTTTAAATATCAGCTTTTTGTATGGCTGAGATCAGGCAAGTGTTAAGTGTGACACAAGAAGTCTAAATATACTGAAGGATCATTACACCATAGCTACAATTGCATAGGTGCTGAGTATTATACCATAAACTGATTTTCTAAAAGAGGTTCTGACTAGAGAATGTGTAAGTAAAACAGTGCAGATACTTCTGTACCTACCTGTAAGAAAATATTTTGACATTTATTTTGTATATTTTAATTTTTTAAAATAAATGGCTAGAGCTGTATGTGAAATGAATCAAATATACTTCCAGCTTGCTTCAGTCTGGTATCCTGAGAATGTGTGGAGACATGGTTCTGCAGACTGCTGAAGGTGGGAGGACATTCTTGTGGAAAAGTAAAACCACAAAGTGCACATTTTTATACCTTTCTCATAGTAGGTAACATGTTCATAGGCCAGATGGTCATTGCTTCGATTCAGTGTGGTCACTTGCGTCAAAAATGCTGCAGAAAGTGAACATGCAGTCTTCCACTGCTATGTGGGCATGCTGAGCCCCACACACTCTCCAGCAGCCTTTGTGGGAAGGACTTGCTGGTTGCGTGGACCTTTTGCACTTCAAATGTCAATTATTAAGGTAAATTTGGAGTACTGCATACAGAAATTCTGACTCTCTCTTGTCACCCAGAAGCAAAACCATGGTGTGAGTTTACTCATTTTAACTAACAAATGAATGTAGGGGAAAAAAAAAAGTATTTGGGAAATACTGATTCTATTTTGAGATTGCTTTTGATGATTATTTGGAATTTTATTTTGCTGGAGAGATACTGGTCCTCTTGGACACTTAGGCTCAGTCTAAATGAGGGGTCTGTTGGCACCTTTCACCATTGACTGCAGGTTTCCCCCAGGGTGAGTGACCAAAAGGTCATTAGTTTCAGGGAATTGTCTCTGATGAGTTACTCTTGAGGCTTGCATTCACAGTTTTTATCCAGGAGTCAAGCAGGCTTCCCTGGAAGTCCCAGCTGGCTGGAAGCCATGGGAACGTGGTGCAGGTTCACTTCTCTGGTAAGGTAGGGTTATGTTTCTTCCCTGGATTATAAAAGAAATATGCCAGTCTCAGAGTGATGTGAGATTAAAAGTTTGCGCAGAACTTGGTAGAACAGGACCTGACCGTAAGTAACCCCCTCTCCCTGTCCTACTCTGGTGTTCTGTAGTGGGGTATGTGGCTGGAGAGATGCTTATCCCTGAAAGTGGCAGAGCTCCCCTGGAATGTTTTTGTTGAAAATGTTCCGAGGAGCTAATAGTGTCTGGGGCGTTGGATATTTCTGGAAGGACAAACTGTTAATTGCTTAGCAATGAGGACAGCAACCAGTTGTGCTACAGCAAAACAAACCAGCACACTTAGAAAATCACCAGGTGTTCCAGGCAGCAAACTCAGAGGGGTAATAAGAGGTTGTGGAAGCTTTTTACCTTTGCTGCAATGCAGGTCAGTAATGAACACAAGTGGGACACTAATTGATGTCTTTGGAATCTCAAAACAGAAGCTAACCTGCACCACTGACCTCCGTGGTCCCTGTGCTACAGCTGTACCTGTCCTGAGAGGAGGCACAGGCTGCACCTTCTCTGCATGTCAGGTTGGACCCGCTAAAAAACAACACTGTCTAACAAGGATCATGCCTTTTGCCTGGTGTGCAGACTTATGCTGACAGGAAAATACTACAGGAATCTGAAATCCCTTTGTATTTACAGCTGTGAGAGGCTGGAGAAAAGCTTTCTAAAGGAGAGAGCAGCAACGAAGCATCTCCCATTGTTGTGGGACGAAGTCATGTTTGGCTGCTGGAGGGCAGGGATTGATAACCATTTGCAGGGGCTGAGGCAGCTGCACCCCGTGTCGCTTCCCTAGAAGCAGGGAAACAAAAAAAGGGTAGTAAATGTGAGGTGAATTGAGAGGGGAGGAAAATTCTTTCTTTCTAAAAGTTTCAAAAGAAATCTACCCTGAAGGTCATATTCTGCAAGAGTGATAAACTGAGTGACCCCAGTGTGACATTTTTGTTTGCTAGATCTGCCTTGTACCTCTAATAGGTCATGAATTTGACCAGTGTGGTTAAACAAACATCCCAAAAACTCTGTCTCAAGAGGGGGGAAACAGGGGAGGTGCTGTATCAAAGATTTTGCTTTATTTTTAGAGCAAACTGATTAACGTTGAGCTCTAAGAATTTTTTCCATCATACTCAAGTTCTCATGAGATTTTTGAGGTACTTTTAACAGAAAATGTGTGTGTGGGAGGGGTATCACAGTTTCCGCAGGTTGTGTTTATTTTTTCATAATTTTCAGCAAAAGAATGCGGACGGAAACTTAAGCAGGATTTTTTCCTTGCAATTTAGAAGCTTCTTTTCTCCTTTCAAGAGAAAATTTTGCTGATGTTTGAAAACAATTCTGATAGCTGTGCAGGACTGCAAGCTCTGTCAGTCAGACCCCAGTATATCTCCCACCTGGTCCTTTGCAAGCCCTTTTGTTGCATTAGGTCTCCTAAAAAATGCAGACAAGATGCTGCAAAAATGCTCTCCAAGGCAGGAATCCTGCAGCCCCTTCATGAAGTGTGCAAGCCTGGCACCTGCTCAAGTCAGCCTGGCCATCCCACAGCACCCACCTGGACTTTGGGACCTCAGAGCCATCCACATAGTTTTGGCAGGGACTTTAGGAGAGTGTGTGGTCACTTTGCAGTGTGTGGTTGCCTACTTTGCAAGTGCTGAAAGATGAATTTATGAGCAATCACTGGGTTTTGGCTCTCCCGTGGTGCAGCAGAGTCAGGGGAGAGGAAAGCCCACTGTGGAAGTGGTCTTTTGTGATGTACCATATGGAAATTCTGATGGGTTTGGAGAGGGGAATGTGCTGGAGCAGAAGTATTTGGTCTTTCCCCAAAGAGAGATGGAAGGGATGGTTTCCTACATGGGTCAGTCTGCTGCTGGTGTATTTGCTCAGCTAAACCTGTTTGTGGCTTCATTTTTTAGCTCTAGTTGATTGCTCTCTGCTTAAATGATTGCTCAGACCACTTTGAGCATCCTGTGTGTGTCCCTGAGCTGACTTGGCTACACAACTTCCATGTACGCAACAGAGAAAGCCACTGGCTCTTTTTATTATGAGCTAGTGCTGGGTGGTGAGCTAAAGGTTTTGTTTATGCAAGATATACAATAAGGAATGTTTGGTACAGCGTGTTCTCCCTGAGAAGTCAACACTGCCTGAATCTTGTACTGGCACCCACTCAGCACACTTGTCCTTGTTCCTGCCAGATTCTGATCAGGAATATCATCTTGCCACTCTGCAGCTGACTGCCACAGCTTGGCTTCCCTTCACAACACCTCCCCTTGTCCTGGCTGAAGGGCGAGGGGATGCCATGGAGCAAATGAACTGTGAAAATGAGGCCTTTTGGATATCCTGAGTGGTCCTGGCAGGAATGCAGGAAACCTGAAGCATGGGGATTAAGGTGGTCTGGAAGGCTTTGCTCCAAGCTGGCAGCCTTGCTCATGTGAAATCTCCCTCCCATGAAGGAAAATGACTGCTGTTGTTGGGAAGGGCTGTTCCATTCCACAAGGTCCTGGGATGTGCTTTACATCTGCCTGCTGCAGGATCCAGCTGGGTGAAACAGAGAGTGGCTTGTTCCTGTGGCCCAGGGGCTCTAGCAGGAGGGGGTTTGAGTGTCCCATGGCTTTGTCCCACCAGATATCTACATACAAAAGGAGCCCAGGCTGCTCTCTTCAACATCCCATATCCTCTAGTTTGGATGTAGTGGTCAGCCCATTGCTATGGTTGTGGCAGATCATCCAGGGAGTTATCTGTCTGAGAGAGGATGCTCCCTCCTGTTTGCCATGTTTCTTTAGAGGAAGGAAAACAGGAAAGAAAAAATAATAATAAAAAGGGGTAAAAATTGAGATTTGTTTATTGAAAAGAGAGGGGTCCTGGAGTGGAGTGTCCCAGGATAAGGAGCAAGCCAACCTCTCCCATTGCCTCTTTCAAATGTTTACTTTCCACTTCCTTTTCAGCTGAGGCAGAGCCTGGATTTGACACTATAAGCTCGGGATAGAACTCAGTTAATCCTCAAAGCACTTCACAGGGACAAAGCAGAGGGATAAGGAAGTGGGTGAGCGTCATGACATTAATTTCCCTGCCATGAGGTACGTCTGATTTTGCCCCCTATCTCCTTCCCACAACCAGTAGCTCTTTGGAGTAAGCAAATATAAAATCACAAAGCTCTGCTTCATCCCTGTAAGACAAGCAGTTATGGGAAGCCAGGATCCAGTGTGATTTTTGGCTTCTGGTATTATAAATTTAAATAAGAAAATCACCAACTGCTGTATCACAAATGTGACTTATCGGACACAGCTGTCAAGCCTACACGACAGACAGCTAAAAGGGAACAGAGACAAGGCTGTCTCTAGAAATCACACTTAACTTCCAACAACTGTAAGAAACATTTCTAACAGGAAGGGAAATGGTATGATCATTAAATGCATTTAGACAGGGATGTATTGGATATATGAGATACAATTACTCTTGAACGATGTGTGGGAGAGCTTGTATGCCATGGGATAAAAAGATGTCACATTCATATGATATATCCATGAGGAGACAGGACCAGCATTTAATTACTACTGTTTAAATTTGTTTTTTACTGTGTCCTCTGCATTCCCTGGTGATGCCTCTGAGGTTGTGCTCTGAATCTGTCTGCCCACACATATTGCAGCTCGTTCATCGTGGAGGAAATTCATGCATGTAGAGGTGTTTGCTGTGCTGGAGGCATGGGTCTGAACTGCGAAGTAACTTGTCTGTGCCCTAAGCTTGGTCCTTTGTGCCATCAACCATCCCAGCCCCAGGCACTCTGGGATGCCCCACTAGCCAGGGTGCAGTGCCATACCCAGAGCACAGCCTCCTTCAACAAGCACAGCAGAACATCTGCAGGAGCAGTCAGGACAGCATCCAAACATGAGCCCTTTTGCAATGACAGGAAGGTGAAAACGATGAATGCAGCATGTGCTAGGCATGCAGCTGTGTCATGGCAGGGTGGAAAATCCATAGCAAGTACCCAGTCTCTGGAGAAAATGGAGCACTCCAAGAGGTGATGTCTGTGTGACATACAACTATTTAGGGCCTTCACTCGCAGGGGAGCACGGCAAGTTTTCTCAGTAGATGCTGACCAGCATTACTTTCTGGTTTTTAACCTGTTCTGGTGAGTGCTTTGTGGAGTTTCACTCATAGTGAAACAGATCTTATGACACTCATATGCTCCATCTCACCTTCACTAATCACAGCCAGGCTCCTTCCAAGGGAAGGACTCTGCTATTTGTCTCTCTATACATATCTTTACTGTTGTGATTATGAATCTCTTTTTTATCATAAAGTGCTGAGTGTCCTTGTTTTACTGTATTAGCTGTCTGCTGTTAGTAATGCTGCTCAGCCTTTCAGTGGCTGGGAAATTCTGAAAGGCTGTTAGATAAGTACAGCATGCAGAATTTGTTCTTCAAAGTGACTGTGCTTCTTTACAAGAGGATTCCTCCATGTGCACACTTTAGTGTGCAGTAAAAATGTTTTACAAAGGTCTGTGTAAGAATGTACTTGTAGATCAAGACAGACTTTGTAATGTAATCAACATGTTTAATAGTGAAAAGATCAATTTTTCTTTTAAATCTGTGCTAATAGACTGCTGTAGTTCTGTATATATAGGCTTTTACAAGGAAAATTATACAACCCAAGGGAGTTGTTTTCAAGGACAAGTCTAAGTAAAAAAGACTTTATAGTATTACACTAAATATGCTGTATTAACTGGGTAAAGCCCTGTGGACATCACTGGCACTCAGCCTGGGATCTGACAATCTTTCATCTGATTTTATGTTGATCTTCCTCCCCTGCAGGAATGCAAAGAGATTTTTCTTTCAGCCACTGGAACACACGAAAAAGAAATTACCAATAGGAGTCAGGAATGTTTATTCCTTCAGCTCTGAGTCAAACATGAATCTGAACAATGAAAGCTGCTTTTCTAGTTATTTTTTAATCTGAGGTTTGATACTTTTCAGGTAACTTTAGGATGAATGAGGAATGCAAATGGGCAATGAAAAAAAATTGTTAATGTTGGGCTACCCTGTAGCTAATTCAGCTGCAGCAGTACCCAGAGCAGTCTTCATGCTGAAGGCAGGAGCAGATTTTATCCATACCCAAGCTGGGTGGGAAATTATGTACTTGCTGATTGCAAAGACAGCACTTGGGTTAAGCAAGACTCTTGTAAA
>VYXD01010885.1:0-21011 GCA_013397195.1 Hylia prasina
TTGCCCCAAACTAAGACAAACATCTATACAATCTTGAAAAGTATATCTAGACTCCTAAACCTCAAACTGGATAGGGCATTGGTTTCAGAATTTCAATTTAATAGTAATATGGGCAAACTTCCCAATGTTTTATACATGAAACCATTCAAGTAGTCTTATTTAAAAGTTCTTTTTAACTATTCTGATTACAGAAATAAAGAGACTCTTGTAAAGAAGACGCTTTTGAATATATTGAATATATGTGGCTTGTAAAATAACTAAAGGAAAGAGTCTGTAAAAATCTGCTGGTGTTACAGTACTTTGACCATCAATGAGTCACAGCACAGAAGGGACTTTGTTTGATTTGATTTGGTGGTTTTGTTTAATTTTTTTTGTTTGGTTGGTTGGTTTGGTTTTTCCTTTTGTGCTTTTTTTTTTTTCCCTCAAGGCAAGAACACATTAGTATAAAAAAATGGAGAAATAAATAATCAAGTATAATGAAAAGATAACCAAGAATATACTTCCAAGACTTTTTTATATAAAACCTGTCATCTGAATACTAATCATTAACCTACTTCACTCTGTCTTGAACTGAATATATTGACATCTCAATCTTTGCAGTTTATACGCAAGTACTCAAAAAAATATATATTTTTTTCTACAGTATTTGTTTCTACAAGAGACTCATTGTGGCCTGAAGTACCTACGCTTAGAATCTTAAGAGCTGAGGCTTGAAAACTGAGCAGCAGTATGCTCTGAGTTATAGGCCAGTAAGAGACTTAAACATGTTTTGGGGATCTTAGTGTAATGTTGAAATCCAAATCCCCCTCTCCACTTCTGCTTCCTTATGGAAATCCCAGGAAATTCTTACACATTTACCAAGTTGGACAATGAGATGCTGGGAGAGTTTCACCAGTCAAAAGGTTGCTAGAATACAAGCCAAACAGAAAACAAAGAGTACTGTGCTAAGAGGGGAATATCAGCAAGCAACTAAGGAATTCTGAAAATAAAAGATGTAGGGGTATATTTAATTAATTTAGGAAAAAATGTACTCATTTTCTCAATAGAGGAATTCTGCTTTAGTCTATCTTATTCTTGATATGCTTGTTCCATCCAGACCAAACTCTCATTTTAAAATATTGATACATGGCTGAAATGTCTTCAATGCAAGGCAACACATAAAAAAGATTAAATCATTATTAAATATATAGTATTGTATATAATACTTATGTCATTATTAAAATATTATGAAATTGTTATCTTAGCTATAATATAAATAAAATTATTATCCAACATGCCAAAAAACCCCTCAGCTTTTATCGATTTAGTTAAACAAATTTCAATATTTATTATTAGGATTTTCTAATTCACTTTATTGCATAAAGTATATTATCAAATGGCACATCACTGAATAACATAGGAAGAATATTCTAGAGACTTAAAGAAAGAGTGTTCTTTTGTAGTAAAGTTTCTAGACAATTTCTAATTCCTAGCTAAAATTACAGATTATATTCTGTTATGGTTTTGGTCAGTATGTGTGAAGAGCAAGGCATGGTTAGGTCTCTCTGGTTTTGGCCAGTGTTTTCCCAACAATATAGCTGAAAATCTAAACTTGTCTGATATCCTTGGAAAATGCTTTTGTCCCCAGTTTCTGATTTGCTAAAGGGATGTCATAGCCTTTTTGTATGTGACAAGAGAAAATAATAATGTTAATATTCTTTATGAATACTTCTAAGATCTATGGGTAAAAAGATTGCATATATACCAGCATTTTATAGTTGTTGAAATTCTAATAGTATTAAGAGATAATTTTTCTGTGTGGTGAATGGATGAGAGGACAGATAATAATTTGCCAGTCTAGACAGAAAAAGAGCAAAATAGCCCATTATATGCATTTTCATTTGATAATAGGATGTCCAGAGAGAGTACAGAAAAATTAATCAAGTAGGGATCATGGCCTTTTATTTTCATGAACTTTGCTTTGAAACAAAATGGAAGCATTTATCTTATTTTGTTGATATCAGCCATTTCCAATGGTGTTAAGAATAGTTGAATATGGCAACTTAACAGGATAATATCAATATCACAAGATAAATGTTTCCTTTTCATGTTGTAAACCAACACCACAGGTCCTCCAGTATCCAGAGAAGGTAGGTACAAGATGAATTAACCCAAATTAAAACAACCCAATAAATTAAATATTTAAAACTGTCTGAAACTTTCAAGATTAGCAGTGCTTGCAAAAATCACATTTAAAATGTGCTACTGAGTCAGTCGGGAAAGATATACTGAGATGCAAGGGGACTCTTCTGAGCTTGTATTAATAATTATTTTAATTGTGAAAGGAACAATTCTGGTTATCTATTTTTATAATTAAATTTTGCATACTGACCTATTTCAAGTGAAAGGCAAGGCAAAAAAATTTTATCCACCCGCATCTGCTGTTATCTGGATACAAGCCAGTCTTTCAGATTAACACTAACTCACAAAGCAACAGAGAAAGGACAAACATGCCCCCTCTCTTTGCTGATTAGAGGATGCCTCATAAATGCATTCCCTGGAAAGCTTTCTAATAGACTCATCCACTTTCTGTTCAATTGTAAATTCAATACCTAGTACTATTAGCTGTTCTATCTGTTGAACTTCATTGTGTTAAACATTTGGTAATAAACAGACTGAACACAAACAATAAAAATAATTGTACATATTTCTTTAAAGTATGCTTTGCAACTTGGGATTTTAGACTCAGAAGTTGTTTTCTTTTTTATTTTCTTTTTCAGTAACTTCTTGGTAGCAGCAGATGATGAGCAAATACATTGTGTGTAAAGGCTGAGACAACTAGCAATAGCTGTCATGCGTATTGAAGTGCAGTTGTTTAAAGTGCGAATATTCTATATGCAGAGAGCTGTTACTGTTGGGGAGAATTTCTAAGTTGTGTTTCAACTCTTTTGCTTCTGACTTCAAGCATGGACCTTGTCAAAGCATCATAAGGACAGCTTGGTAGGAGTTCTGTGCCTTATTTCTTAATCCTGATGAGCCAGTCCTACGTGAACTCCCATTCCTCAGAGAGAGCCAGAGAGTCACGGGGTCATACCAAGCCAAACTGTACAGATCGATTTTACAGAGTTTTCTAAAAGCACAACCTCAAATCCTACAAAAGTCAGTTCCCCATGCTTCAGTCTCCTGAGAAGGCAGCTCCCACAGCGTCCTGCAGCCCCACCCGTGGTTGAAGTTCAGCCATATACACAGAACTTCAGAACCAGGTGAGGAGCAGAGACTTGTGGAAAAGAGATAGAGCTGCTTTATGTTCAAACAGCTTTTGCTTAAAATTTTTGCTTCAGTAAAGCATTAAACTTTAAAGGAAGTCTCACCCCATTTCTGTTCGACTTTCAGATCCACGGCTCCGAACTCCTTTTGTGCCTTGTTAAATGCCTGATGGTGCACATAGAGCTTCCTATTCACTGCTTTATCAGTGGTCCTGCTAATGGGGATGAAGCAAACAAATTAGGGCTGGCGCCACAAGCCTGGGCTTTTCAGCATCCATCCCTTAAGTTTTCAGTAACAACTTGTTTTCTACCCAGAAGAGCTTGCCCGGGCATCCTCTAGTGGATAAATGTATTTATCACAGATCTTTTAAGCTGGCTGATGACACTGTTCCATACTGGGAAACATCATCCCCTTCTTGAGACTCTAGAAGCTTCTTGCACACATGCATATGCACAAATAAAGTTCATTCAGTGCACCCTTTAAGCAGATAAATTAATCAAGAAATCTTTTTTTCAGGAGGAATTATGGTGATAAGGACACCAAAAGCTCAGATCATATCTGCTCCTGTGCAGAGCCCTTGAAAAGTGATTTCTTCCTCTCTAAAAGGACTGTTAATTGTAGTGACAGTCAGAAAGGATTGATTCACTGATATTTACAGTGCCCAGCATACATAATCCATAAAATAAGTGGCATCCTTTTTTCATTATAGTTATTAATTTTATTCCTCAGATATGAAATAAATTCTGAACTAATGAAGCAACTATTTCTGATGAAAAGCTAGAACTGACATCTTTTTTTCACCAGTACGGACTGGGGCTAACACTGAAACATTTAAAATTTGAAAGGGAAAAAGAAGGAAAGAAAAAGAGATTAATTTAATACAAATGTTTGCAGCCCTTTTTATTTCCTTATGTAGTAAGAGAAATAGACGCCTTGATATATATTTTCAAACCAGGTGATGCTGGGAACCCAGAGAGATGAATTAATCATTTGTGACTTCCAGTCCTGTTCCCTGGCTGAAGCGCACTGTGTTTGAGCAGCCAAACTTTGCTGAAATTCACCCATCGCTGAGACTCAGGGCAGCCTGTGGAAGTCAGGAAGCAGAGTGGATGTCGAACAGCCCTTAAAAAGACAGCAGGCCATGTGTCAGTTGTCAGGAAAACATGTTCCTCCATTTTCCTACCCCTTGAGTCAGCTACATTTCACAGCTCTGGTGTCAATGGAAAACTTAATATCAACTGTATTGGAAATACAGCTTTCCAATTAATTCATGTCCCTGAAATATAACTTTTTTTTTTCTTTTTCTTTTTTTCACTCACTAGGAGTGGAAATTTGACCACAGGTATGACAGTGCTGTTAACACTATGTTTATTATGAGAAACATTAAACTGAGGCATTGCTTTAGGACCTATCTATTTTATCTGAACCAACATGATGTCATCTACATCTCACATGGATGTGTTTTTCCACAGTTCATCAATAGAGAAAGACTTTATCTTATTCATTTACCGAGTTAGGTTTGGGCTGTTTTCCCCAATACTGCATGCACCACTACCACAGGTGCTATGAGAGCTTATTAATATTTTTCTTTGTATGTAGAGGGGTAAGGGATACCAGGGATACTAGCGGAGATGTTTGGAGTGTGTTTTCATGGGAAAGAAGGTATTTGAATAGTTTGCAGCTTGTTCTGAGCTATTTCTCAATATACATGTCAGGCTCTTTCACAATAAAGTCAATATTTCAAGTAAGGGAGCTAAATAAATTTAATTTTCTTCCAGATGAATTTCTTTCTTGTGTACCATTGTTGATAGAAATTTTCCCCATACATAATGGTATGAACAACTCTGTGGCTTATGTCAATCTTTCATAAGATGCATCTATTTCATATAAATAGCTCTTTTTGTGCTAGGCATCTTGGGTCTATTTTGCTGCCAAAAGGAAGAAACAAGACAATTTCAGAGGCTATTTACCTAATACTAAGGCAGTCATTAAAATTACATCATGTGATAATTTCCCAAGACCTTCCTATTTCTCCTTACTTACAATAAAGGAAAAGTATATACAATATTTTATATCCTGAACCCATCTGATACCTTGATGAAGCCTGATAAAATTTAATGGCAAGAGTGTTTCTGTAAGCTGCAGTTTACTCAGTAGTTTGTCTTTCCTCTCTTTTAAGGGAAGAGACCTTCATAAGAGATCTCATTCCAAATTCTATATGTAAAAACACTGTAAGAAAAATTTAGAATTATCTGCAAAATGGACATAATTCTAGGCCTAACAACAAAACCTTCAGCTTTTTTTACATGTTTATGACTGGAGTGGAATGGATGGGAGTGGAAAGGATGACTGTTTCAGTTGGAAGGAACCTGCCATGATGTCTATCAAATTCAGGCCTGACCAAGTAAAAGTGTATTGTTAAGGTTGTTGTACAAACTGCTCTCAAACACTGGCAAGCTTGGGAATTGCCTGCCTCTTTAGGAAGCCTGTCCTGGTGTTTGACCACCTCCTTGGCAAGGAAGTGCTTTCTTATATCTGGTCTGAACCTTTCTAGTGCAGCTTTGAACCATTCCCACACCTCCTGTCTGTGGATATCATAGAGATGAGATCATCTTGCTCATAGTGTGTTTTAAAACACAGTCATAACTGTGTATACAACCAGTCCCTCTGCAGAAATAAGAATTATACCAGCAGATGCTTTGAACCATGAGTTCTGTGAGAGGATATTAAGCTGCTGATTCTTATCTTCAAAAGACCAATATTTTGCCTTGGAAATGATAATTTCTTCAGTGGTGCGTGTGTGTGCTTGTGTGTGTGTGTGTCTATGGGTGTGTGTCCTTGAATGTCTTTTTACATTGCACTTCAAGATTTGATGACTCCAAGTGATCCTGTTATTGATTCAATATTAGGGAAACAAAGAGTTATTAAGTGATAACCTGTTGGTGTATATTTTTTGCTCTGTTCATATAAACCAGTGGAGCAAGATCAATTTACTCTCCAGTTGAATTGCTTTTCTTGTGGGCACCTAAAGCATACGTTAGAGATCAGCTTCCAAGAAACAAATTTATTTTCCTGAAATGATGGTCTTTATTGGCAACATCTAGTTCTTTTAATTTTACAGTTGGTTTACCAGTTATTATCTCTGTTTTCATGAAGCATGAGAAAAATGCTAGAACAGTTAAATGTGCTTACCATATAGTTTGTGAATTAGTGACTCCTTAAAATTGGCAGCAGATGTGGAGTGAAACTGCACTGTCAGTTCTCCTTTCTCTCCCCCTGCTTTCCTCCCTGCAAACCCTGGGAAATCATTTGCCTGGCAGAGATTACCAAGGTGCCATCAAAGTGTCACACTCAGCTCACACAGTGGTATCAAATATTCGTTCTTATTCCTGACCCCCTCATTTGGCTGCGACAAATCCGAGAAATCTGAAAGTTGTGGAGGCTGGGAGGGGGAAGGAAGCTAAAACTCCTCTGATGCTTTTCTTGCCCATTATGCATTTGACGGAATGTGCCTTTTAAATGACTTGTACATCTCTTCTCAGGTGTGCTATGGGCAGAGTGGCAGCAATTGCCAGCGGTGACTAAGTGAGAAGTGACACTCTCTGTCTCTCTGAGGGTTTCTTCAAGTCCAGTTTGGAGCCTTTCATTACATTGCAAGAATCCATTAAGACAGAAACAAGGTTATTCCATGAAATGTTTTTGTGACTAAAGAGGACATCCAGCTCTTTAATCAGTGACAGAACATCTACTCTGACAAGACTGAGTGATACAATGCGCTTGGCTAGCACCTTTGCAACTGAAGGGGAATATAACTTACAAGGACAGACAGTATTCTCATTAAATTGCCATTGGTTGATTCATCAATGCTCCAGTGGAAATAATTATTCTGTATATGTTTGATGTAAATGTCTATGTCAAATGAAACCTCATTTTGTATTTTGCAGATGTCTGATCCATGATAATTTGGCTAATGCCTTCAGGTCATGAGATAACTGTCTTCTCCCTTCAGTTATGACAGGGGCTGCAGTAAGAGTCTAAGAGTGATTTGGAGGAGATAAATACACACACAGACCCACAGACACACACATATTTATGTATAAACAAACAAACAAAGAAAGAAACAAAATCACCATTGCAATGTAACCCACGTAGATTTTATTTGCCCCCATATGGGTGTGTCAGTTTTTTACTAGAACCAACTAAGAGTAATTTCTTTGACCTTTACAAAGTCATCCTAGAATAACTGGCAGGCAAAACCTTGTCCCAAAAATATCTTTTGCGCAAGATCCTGGAAGTCACCATGGGGGAAAGAGGTACTGTTTTAGGCTTAGATGTGCCAATACAACACTATATAAACACATAAATTGATTGATTTTGGAATGAGCCCTAAGCAAAGTGAAAGTCAGAAGCACAGTGAAGTACTGCAGAATTATCCCAGAAATGTTGAAACCTCTCTGAATAGGTGTGATTTAATTTCTTTCTATCTGTTCCAGGGAGAAAGGAGTTATGCTTCATATATGTAGCAAAATTACTACACATCTAATATTGTCTAATGAAAAAATGGGGGAATAGCCAAATAATGTTCACTTACTCTCACTAAGAAGGTAAAAAGACACTGATTAGACCACTTTAGTACTAAGGGAAAGATTTAAATAGATTAGATTTGGGAGTTCATGCAATGTTGTTGGCTTCTTCATAAGCATATAATCTTAAAACCATCTAATCTTTTTTTATGTAAAATCAAGATCCTTAGTCATTTATATAATTGGTAATGATTAATATATCCTTGATAATACCTAGTTGTATCTTATTTTATGAACAAGACCATTGAAATCAAAAGGACCAATTACGAGATTTAAAAAAAAAAAAAAGGCAAAAAACCCCTCACAAAAACTGTTCATTAAAATCTTAGGAAGTTTTTTTTGTGTCAGAAAGTCATTAGGAGGAGAGGGTGAAAAGGGTAGGATAAAAACAATGAGCATCAGCTGATTTTTTTCAGTCTTTTTTGGTTTTGTATTCTTTGAAATAATGAAAACCACATTTTGTTGTTTTGTTGTTTTTTTATCATAATAAGGAAATTGAGAGAAAATAAAGAAGATATAGATATCTTGATTTCCAAGTCATGATTGCCAAGAAGCTTTTTTTTCTTTCTTTCTAAGATAAATGAGCTAAAGAAATGTTTTGCAAATGAGAGAATCATAACTGTTTTGGTTTCTCAGAAGATAATGTTACATTTTTATAGACTAACCTGTAATAAGTAGGAAAATAAATTAAAATGGAAGAGAAATATCAAGACCAGAGGTTTATATTATTTTTTTTCAGCAATAGCTGTTATATGGGAGAAGAGGAAAAATTAGGCCAAGCTTCTATAAGACAGTTCTGAGGCAGTTTACTACTTGCAGCGGGAATTCTCAGTTCATAAACAGTTTGCTTAGAAGAAAGACAGCATATATTGTCTTTAAATCAGAGTTCAGATTGTAATTTTACTCCAGATTTAAACTTCCCAACCTTCTTCTAAAGGTGTTTGGTAGGAAAAAAACCCTCAGATCTCACTTTCTCTAGGCATGGGAACTAGACGGTGTCAAGCCAGTCCAGCAGTCCACTTGCACTATGAGTCCTGGGAGATAAATTACACTAATTTGGGAAGACCTCTGTGCTAATTACCAATTCTCTCAGAGGCAATTTTGATGCTCTGTAATGTGCTGGATGCAACCCCTTTATGGCATGATGGCCAGCTGCCTTCTCTTCCCCGTTAGGTATCTGCTTTGGGGCAACCAGCAAGGCTGTGGCCCGTTTCTTGTCAGCAGAGATGTGTCTTGGCTCTGAGGGAGAAACACACACACAGAGTTTAGGGCTTGATCTTCCTACGGGCAACTACAGCAGCAGACTACAAAAATGGCATTTTTTCTTTGTGATATCTCAAGAAAGGCAATTTCCATGAATGAGAGGCATAACAATTGAAATACTTAAACTCTGCCTTGACAAAGGCATGGCAAAGGAAAACAGCCCAAGTCAAAAATCTGTCATAAAAAGGCTTCCTTCTTTATGCTTCTATAACCAACAGAGGAATCTACAATCCAGAACTTTATAAATAATATGAATAAAAAACATGGGGATGGATCTTTGGAATGGCTTTTTTTCCTTCATTGTAAGAGTGAAAGTGTATTGTATAGCATAAATAGTAGTATTGCATTTAAAGAAGTTCATCCTAGATTTTTTTTGTTTGTTTGCCAGCTGGAAAACTGTATCTAGACACATAGAGACAATGAAAGCATATTCCATTGAAATTCCAGTAAACTTTAAAATACTTTTAATACCATTCAATTTTTTTTTCTTTATGAATCATGTGGCACATAATGACTAAAAATGGTGTATCAGAAGGTGAAGAGTTAGCATTTATTGAACAATTCTGATAATGTCAGTAAAAAAAAGGTGACAAGAAAGCACAACAGTTTTATCATTATGGAACCAATTATCTCTCTATGCTATATATGTGCAATGTATAAAAATGAGAAAAAACCTTGCCTCAAAGAATTTATTGCCAAATAAAGTATTGATACAGCTAATTGGTAAGTCTTTGTGTATTAATGAATAAAATAAGCATTAATGTTTACGAATGTGCATGCATTGCTGATGGATAGATAGTTAATGGGCTAGATAAGTAGCAGTATTTATACACACATACACACATACACACATATCAGACTGTGGCTTATATCTTTTTCTCAACTCCTAATATAATCTCTGTGCATGCGACAGGGATCTTTGTCAGAGATTTATTCTGCAAATTAAATGAGCTATAGCCTCTTCCCTTATTTTAATGTAGACTTTATTCTCAGAGCCATTGCTATTTAAATTTGTTCCTTAACACATGCGGTTCACTTTATTTTATTTTTACTGTGTCTGGACTATTCAAAACTGACACATATAAAAAATAGTGCTGTTTCCCTGAAATAGCAGTGCCTTTGTATGTGTGAAGCTATAAATAAACACTGGCAGTTAAACTTCTGTGCTTTTAAACTTTAGCCTCTTTATCTCTGTCACTGTTAGAAGCCCCTATCTGGTCTGCCTTCCTTTTTTGCTTATGACAAAATGCTTATGCAGCAGTAGTCAGTCTTAGAGGCCTACCCTCCTTTCCATTTCTTTCTTTCTCTTTTAATTTCTGAGTTGCAGCCACTAGTTCCATTGGCGTCTGCTGCATCTTGGCCAACAAATCAAAGTAGTAAATGTTTTTTCCAGAGCCAGCCTCTCCTCTCTCCAAGCCCTCTGTGGTTATCAGTCACAGACAATTAGTGAATACACTGGCTTGTTCCCCTCATTTTCCATTTTCTATAGCCAAACCATAGTTAAAATCAGGTCACAACTTTCAGGCATGTCAACTAGACCACTCGGTGTCATCTGCAAACTTGATGAGGGTGTGCTCAATCCCACTGCCCCTGTCACTGATGAAGACATTAAAAAATATTGGCGCCAATGTGGGCCTGAGGGACGCCACTGTCACTGATCTCCTGATCAGTGGTTCAGTTGAACCACTGAACACTGCCCTCTGGAGTCCACTGACCAACCAGTTCCTAATCCACTGAACAGTCCACCCATCAAAATCCATCTCTCTAATTTAGAGAGAAGGATTTTAGTGGGGAGAATGTCAAAGGCCTTACAGAAGTTGTGATAGATGACACCCCTTAGGTCTTCTGTCTTCTACTGATATAATCACTCCATCACAGAAGGCCACTTGGTTGGTCAGACAGGACTTGGCCTTGGTGAAGCCATTCTGGTTGTCTCAAGTCACCTCCCTGTTCACCATATGCCTTAGCTCAGCTAGGACCTGTTCCATGACCATACCAGACACAAAGGTGAGAATGATGGGCTGGTAGTTCCCAGGCTCCTCCTCTCTACCTTTTTCAAAGATGGATACAGTCTTTTTTTCTAGACCCCTCGGACTTCATTTGACTACCATGATGTTCAGATATAACAGGCTTGGCAACTGCAAATTATCTTGGCAAATGAGGACATTCCCTCAGGATTTTGGGATGCCTCTCATTGTATCCCATTAAGTTATGTACATTCAGGTTCCTCAGGTGGTCATGAACATGCAAAAACAGCACAATCTCTTTGTGGAGGACCTTGCTCCTACAGTTACTTTTTTGTGGTTCACCCAGTTAAGAGGTGTGAGACAAAGACTGTTTCTGAAGACTAAAACAAAACTTTACTGAGTACCACAGCCTTCTTCTCACACAGTTTTACCAGTTTGTAAGACTTGTTCATCAGGGAGCATGCTCTTTCTCTGACTTTCTTTTTCTGGCTGATGTATCTGTAGAACCACTTCTTACTAGTCTTTCCTTGCTCAGAAAACCTCCAGCTGCACCTTGACCTTCCTGACCCCATCCTTATGCAGCTGGCAGCATCCTGATACTCTTCCCAAGATACCTGTTCCTGCTTCCATGGCCGGTGCAATTCCATCTTTCCCTTTAGGGTAAGAAGGTGTTGACTCATCCATGCCTCTCTTTTGCCTTTCTTTCCTGATTTCTTACACCTGAGGAGCAAGACCTCTTGCATTTAAGGAAAGATCAGCCAACTCTGTTCTGGTTACTAAAAATGACTTTTGGAGGCTGCATTCTGGACAATGCCAACAAATTGGCCCATCATCCTATTTCTGGATGTGATAAATAGTTGGTGCTCAAGGAGAATGTATACCAAGCAGGAATATTGTTGCATTTTAATGTCTTCTTCATGTACGTTTAGAAGCATAGAGACTTCCTCAGTGAACAATACGTATGTGGAGTGTAGAAGTAAGTCTTGTTTAGAACATTGCCCATTAAATCAGTCAAACTTTTGAAACCTTCTGGTAATACTGCTGGTGCTTGTATGTATTCAACACCTTCAAAATGTAGAAAACTATGTGTAAATTCAAGGTCCTAAATGAAGTTCTAGAACTCCAATGTCATTGGGTTTACATCCTGCTTGTTGCACTCAATTCAGTTGCTTCAGATTTAATTGACTGAAATTATTTTTCTTCAAAATCTTCAGAAGTTTGCTGCAGCTCAGATTCAATTAAAGTTCCTCCTACTACCATTCCCCTGTGCACCAGCTTTATAGACATATCTGTCAATATAAAACATTGCAGAGGAACATCTTTTTTACATGTATGCAAAATACTTTCTGCTTTGCCTTTCAATTTTCTGTTTAATGATATTAATAATAACATTAATATGAGTTTCTACTTAGGTTTTCAAATTGACCCTGGTGGATTTTTCAACTCAAATGTTATTAGCAACCCAAACAAGTTGGGTCATGACTGAATTTTCTGATGCACAAATAATAACTTACCAGTTGCCATTGCAAACACACTGCTTTTCAAATAATTAAAACACTTTTCAGACAATTCAAGATTACAGATGAGGAGAGATTGTAGACTAAGCATATGGCTTCAATTTCAAGGAAATACTTCAGTATGTGCATGAAACATTGTTCACATATCATATTTATCAATATGATAGACCTGTCAGCCCTCTTGGTTTTCTTTGGAGAAACATATTTTTAAACCCAGTTGACAATTTTTTTTTGTAATAAATCAATCCTCAAACTCACACCTTTTTTTACAGTATAATGTACCCCATACCACACTTATGTACACAGATATATATATAAGCACAGAAAGAGATCTATGCTCATAATGAAAAATATAAAACTGAAATTTACTTCCTGGATTTGGCTTTATAGTATCTAAAGCAACAATAATATAATACAAACATCAAGTTATAGTTGATTCACTATTTCTAGGGTTTCCGTTAAAGAGATTCTCAATCTCCCTAAGAGTTTTTATGCACTTCCTTTTCCATATAAGGTATAACAAGTTCAGATGCCCACATGAAAAATAAATAATTATTGTGTACCTTTTGAGCAAGAAATTATCACCTAAGCAGAGACTGAGTCAAAGGATGTGTGTCATCCGGTTCTATCACTGGTACTAGGACATCATTCTCCCACTGTGGAAACCTGAGTGTGGTGGGACTTAATTTGCCTCATTTGAGGACCTGAGAAGCCGTCAGGGACCCCTGAGGTCAGGACACAGATGCAGGTGATGGAGAGATCAGAGCAGAAGGGTTGAGATCAGATGAGGTAGAGCAGGGTAAAGCCAGGGAGGAAAATATAGAGTTGAGAAAAAAAAAAGATGGGAGAAAAGTAAAATATGGTTTTCGAAAACAGTTTGGAAGAAGAGTCAGAAAGGGCAAGCAATCAGGTTTTAGAAGTATTTTAGTTGGATTAATGGAGGCAAAGATAATAAGAAAGAGCTGAGTGGGAGGAGATGACAAATAAGTATTGTATGAAATAAGGAGAATCCAAAGAAATGTAGACAAGTATAATTTAAAATGTAATTTATAAATTTATTTATCTCTGTTTCCATTAAGACCATAATAAATGCGCAACTAATGTCTCTGATAAAAGACAGTTCAAGCTAAATGAACATTTTCTATTTCCCACTTCCAAAAAGTTATTGAGTGATTTCATAAAATATGTTTAAGTGATTTTTGTGAGCAAATCAAAAATTGTATTTCTATTTCTATTTCTATGATTTTTTTTTCCAATAAAAAAGGCTATTTCTATTTGTATTTGAATGAAAAGATTTGGTAATATTAATTTCTCCCTTATGTTTCTTGCCATTTAGTCAGAACTAAAAAAAGCAAAATAATTGGCAACAGCAAAATTTCCCCCGCTCCAGACCACCACCAGCTATTCCAATTATTTCACAACCACTGCAGTTCCCCTACCATGTGTCATTCTTGACTTAAAGTTGTTCAGAAAAGCTATTATGCACTACATAATTGTGAGCAAATTGATGGTAATAAAGACAAGATCAACCAACATGACTGAGAGGCTGGAGGGACTGATTTATGAGGAAAGATGAAAAGAGAGACAGTAAATATGGATAGCTTGGCCAAGTAATAGCTGGGAATGGAGAGCAGGATAAACATCTACAAGGACTCTATTTGAAAAATGTTGTTATCAGAAGGGGCCAGAAACATCCGTGGAAACTCAAGTCAGCTTTGGTGGAGTTACCTTGGGGATGGATTTGGCCATGGGTGAGTGAGAGTGAATGAAGAGTTGTTAAGGTAAGTCAGAGAGAATATAACTGAAAGGCATGAGAAGAACTGGAGCAAAAAGGCAATGTAACCTGCGTATTTTCAGGAAAATCTTACCAGTGAGATCTAGAAGACTAATGAATTTGTTAATGAATGAGGAGCACTTTGAAGATGAAAAATGCTGTTCAGCTCCAGCTAAGCATCATTATTAAGAGTAGAGCTGAGCAAATAATTTGTACTGAATTATACATTCAACTAGTTAAGAGTTTGATTTTTAAAGGCATCCGTGGGAATTAGATGCCCAATACATGGGCGAGTCACATAAGTTTAGATGCTGTGTTCCTTTAGATTCCCTTGCAGCTCCCTTCAGAAATATTTCATTAAATAAAAACACAAGATATGTGTGTGATCAGACACACATGTAAAAGCACACACACAAAAAAAAGAAGACTGTGAAATTCTAGCAAGACTGTGCAGGTTTTTTTGTCATGGAAGCTGGCATAACAAATTCACAGGATGCCTAGTTCTGCCACTTTGCTTCATGGCCTGCCTCACTTTCTTTTCCTGACTCAGAGTTTTCAAGGATTCATGTGTTACCCAGTGGAATTAATGATGACAAAACTTTATCCTTTGGTAATTTTTATTTTAAACATGTAAGTTTATAGGGTGGGTTCTGGTGCTGTAAATACATTCCTTTGCTAAAATTGAGTTGTGTCAATTCTAAGGATAATCTTAATGATCTTAAGTAACCATTACCTTTTCAGAGCTCTCCCCAGCTCCACTCTATCTCTTTTGGAGTGGTCCATCTTGGACAAATCCAAGTCTTCACCCTTGGGGAGTAAAATAACATTTTTCCCAAACTGAAGAGAAATCTTACCTCCTTTCTGAACTACTGGTAGAGGAAAAAAAACCAAACAAACAAACAAACAAAAACCTGATCTTTTTTTTAGAGAATTTGAGTACTTTTATCTTTATATTTTGTAACTTTTCTGGAGCAGGGTCGATCCCTTAGTGTAATGTTACAGATGATAGCTGTCATCTCATTTGCAATATTCTCAGGCCAGCATAATTTTGGCAAAACCAGTAATATGTGTGTGATATCTGTGAGAAAAACACACGGTCAAAGCCATGACATTGATTCATCACCAAATAATTTGTCTAATGCTAGACAAACACAAAAAAAGAATTAGGATACTAAAGAAGTATTGCTATCAGATGTCACTTCAGACACACAAACAAGTAAAGAAGACAAGCAAAGTGTTTCTAGCAGTAAAACAGAAAAACACTTCAGATCAAGTATTATTGAGAGGCAAGTTCAATGATAATATATATGTGTATACATATTTGCATATAAATGTTCATGTGAGACAGAAAAATTAAAAAAGACATTTGTGTGGGGTTTTTTTTTACAGTTCTGGGACCAATAGGGAAGTCTTACTAGTTTAGCTATTTAGAAATATTATTTCTAACAAGGGATTTACTGAAAGATTGTGAAGCAATTTTTTTTAGAATTGCATTCCTGACCAATGGAACAAACTATAATACTGCAGCTAAACTAGTGTAAGACAAATGGAAAATAATCTAAAGTATATATTAAACATTTATTGCTCTACAATTAGAATTACGACTGATATAAGTAAACAAAGCATAAGACCATATATTACCTTATATTCAAATGTAAGTGTTTGCATGCTCTGGATATAGTAAAGGTTATAACAAAATAACCAAAATATCCCCTCAAAAATGATTTTTGTACCCGTAACAAACCAAGCTTAGTAAAAAGAGACTGTGTCCTTTAGGTTAACATAGAGAGATATTTCATAAAAAATAGTTCTTAAAAAACTAGTACTGGTTGTTAGAAATGTACTGAATAACATAATTTGTTAATCACCCTCTCTTCCTCCAAAAATATCCAAACAGTTTAAATGATGTATAAATGCACCTGACCCTTATTCCACAGTTCACTGTGGGAGTGAGATTCCATAGCTCAGAAGAAATGAAGAAAAACCAATTTCTTCATTTGCTCAATTCTGTTCATTTTTTTTCATTTAACAGATGGAAAAATCCAGTTAACAAAATTGTCTGCATGTATTAATAATATATTATTACAAATATTATTATATTGATTATTACTAATAACAGTGTATAGTCGATGATGATTTCTAAGTATGCAAAACTACCTCTTTTTAACATCTTGACTAAACGTTGTTTAGCTTTGGCTATAACCACATTTTATGTTACTCATCTAAGAGGAAAAATATATATCATGGATAGCATTAACTCAGGACAACTTTCCCCGCCCTTGAAGGGATCTGAGTACCCCAAATGACAGAGAGTTTCAGAACTTCCCATTCACTCCTGCCTTAGATTATAATGTCCCCTTCTTCCCAGACCAGATAAATTACAGATCATACTTTTTTCAGTTTGAATACAGTGTCAGCATCTTCAAATATTCTATCCATTTCTATTGATTGCACTGATCAGCTTTACAGCAGTGTCTACACATTTATTAAGTACAAGTGTCATTAAGCACATTGGTGCATATCATGCAGTGTAATTAAGATACCCAATTACACTAAACAGATGTCCTCTTCTGAGCCTGCTTTCTTCAATCTCTTTCAACACCCAGGCACAATTCAGCTGCTCTGTACTGCACACCCTACCTGTGCTGGAGCTATTTCTGATGCCTCTTGCCTTTCTTCTCAGACCCCTATTCTAAGGAAGCCTCCAAACTGGCCACTTAGTCAGAGCAATATGAATGCATTTTGATATCAGCAGGACACAGAGACTGGGATCATTTCCCTTGGCTTTTCCAATTACACAGCTTGCTGCAAGGAGCTGAATCAACCATGAATGTCATTCTGCTCGTACTGGCCGGGAGAGTGCTCTCTGTTCGGCCCTTGGCATTTAACCGTGTTGAATTATGAATGTGCTACCAATATCACTGTTTGCCTTGGAGCTGGAAAGGATGAATCACAGGCAACTTTTTTGAATTAGATTTTAAAGTGGGCCATGTAATTTGTATCCCCCACCAATGCCTTTTCTTTTTTCCTTTTTCCTTTTTTTTTTTTTCCTTAAAAAAAAGTTCATTCATGAAGTCCAAGTCATCTAAAGATTGGCTGGATAATAAGAAATAATGTTTGTTCACTGTGAAAACCTGCCATAATATGCTGTGCCACTATCTGAACTTGTTCTGTGTTTAATCTAATATTAGACAAAAGTTGGAAGAGAAGCCAGAGAAATTTTTGTATAATCAAATGGCTGATATTTTGCTATACCTATCTTTAAAAAAGGAACTGTAGCAAAACTTGTGTAATATCATCGTATAAGACACCTCAGAGAATGATAGAGGGGATAAAGAAGATATTAAAACTGTCTGCATCTATATAAGGAGTAGAAATCCGAATTATTTTATTTTAGTTCTTTTGATTCCAGCAGAATAATCCCCTCTCAAAAAAAACCAAGCCAAAACAAAACAAAACCAAAGAACCTCTCTGAAGCAAACAAACAAAACCCACATCAATAGAAAAAAAATAAAAATCCTAATATGTGGTTATTTACCTGAAGACAAGGCAAACTTCTTGAAATATCTTCTCATACAACACCTTCTTAACTAATTGGGTAATGTCATTATGAAAAAGGGGTGAATTGCAGAAATGAAACCAGATTCACTCTGTCTAACTTTAGGCACCTAACAGAAGTTTAAATTAAGAGCATAGTTTTTGTAGATCTCCTTGGTGATGAACACTGAGAACAAAATTTCAAGATGACACTTTAGGTGACAGGTAAGACAAATCAATATTAAGGTATCCCAATCTCTCTCCACTGACTATCAGTGAGTCTAGGGCAAAAATAAAAAACCAAAACACTTATATATATAATTCAGACATTGAGTAGTGTGACTAAAAGTCATCTTTTAGAGGTGAGTCTAAATTTCTCTTTATTTTTATTCTCAATTTTCATCTTTTCAGCTACCAAAAGACTTGCTGTTGTCCCAAATTGTGATAATTTCTTCAATTGACTGAGATTCCTGTGAGTTAATTCTATAAACACATACAACAGAAACTGACAGTTTTTTCAATGAATAAAAACAACCACTGAGCATTAAAACAATTTGGGTATTAGAGTGCTTCAAAGAGTGAAGGGATTTCTAATTTGTTACTAGCATTAGCCCACAAATTACTTATAGCTTTATTTTTTATGTATATCTCTGGTGCACTAGCATCCTGTAAATCTTTTACTTTTCATTAAGAGATAAAAAATATTTTCCTGTGTAAAATAAAGTCACCTCAATTACATGTTGATGGTCTTTTAAACTTCTGTTCCAGCTTGTTTGTTCTATTTGCAAGCCCCTAATTTTTTTTTTAAATTATTGTTTCCCTTCAGTGCTTTTGATGAAATTAATCCAGTAAAGGTATAACTTCTGAAGTCCTTCTACCTTTCATGAGATAAAGATTAATTGATTAAGATTAAGACCTCTAAGAATCTCCCAGAGATTTGGAAAGTGGCTCTGTGTACTACATTCAAGAACAACATGTAAGATGAAGGTCTGAAAAGTGTGAGGCTGGAGAAAAAAAGCAGAAAAGTGGACAAAATAGTGACTTGATTTTTGCAAGATGAAGTTCATTTGCTGCTTCTTGGAAAGACTGAATATTTTCCTGAGTAGAAATAAATGTTCTCATTATTTCGCACCCTTCCAATCTGCAACTGACACACACATATTCTTTTCCTGTGATAGAACTGAAGACTATAAAAATCTGTGCACATAAACTCCATAAACAATCATTGCTACATGCATGCACACCAATTATTAGAAAGGGAATGGGGAATAGGGGTGGGGAAATGCCACATATATATATGGGGGTGTGTGTATGTGTATATATATATATATATAAATTTTTTTCTTNAAAATGTGTGAAAATTATAGCATAGAGTAATTGTTCTTTACTTTTTTGAAACACAGTTTGAAACAAAAAAAAGGTTTAAATTAAGAAACACTCCAAATTAATGAAAGTCATGACTACAAATACTTTGAAAAAACAACAAGAAATATATATTAAGAAATCTTAAAAGTGCATCACTAGTGTTTTTTTTTTTTTTCTTTTCCCCAAGCAAAAGAAATGTTTCTTAGCTGTCATTTGGCCCTCTACTGTCAGAAAAACCATGTCAAAATATTCTTAAAACTAACAAGCTTCTTGGAAGAAATTATGTTAGATGTATACCCTCCTTCCAAACACAGGGTTGTGGTTTAAGCAGTACCTTATACACAACAAACGGAGAGTGGAAAACATTTCTGATTTCTGACCGACCAGTTAGGAGGTTGTTTCCATGTGGGTGAGACTGTCAGAGAGCTAAGGAGCAGGACAGCATCCATGACAGCACCTACCACCTCACAGCAGTTAATCATTCCCACTGTGTCATTCCTGGCATGGTCGCTAAATTCAGCCTGAAGTCACCTCACTGGAAAAGCAGGACATGTTCCAGTTACTCTCTGATAGGAAGAAAGATACACAATCCATTTGTTAATTCCATTGTGTCCATTTCTGTTAAGGACACAAATCAGTTTCTACTGTTCCTCCCCAAGGCATGTTTTAGACAAAACATACTACAAAATATGAAACAAAACCTCTACTCACAACTGATGAGCATCTCTGTATGTAGAAGGTTGAAAAATGCCAATAATGTAAAATGTGTCATGCATAGTACTGAAATTAGGTGAATTCTTAGTATTTGTATGTTAGTCTCAAATATTTTTCATGATTTTAATGCTTACTCTTACTTTTGAATTTTTGGCAGAGGCTTAAAGATGCAGCTTTGCTGTTTTGCTCATCTGGGCCATTGTATATATAACTTGTTGTGAGGAATCACATCTAACACTCAGACGTAATAATTCTAATAAATGGTCTCTGGGACAAACTGAATTCCTAATTTGCACTGAAAATCACTTATTCACAAAAGTAATTTTTCTATTTCTGGGGTAGCTATTCTTGCTTGAGGAGTGACTCTAAGTGTGATTAAGTATTTCATAACCTTGTACTTAAGAACATAAACCTAGTCACGTTTATGGATGTAGGGGTTTTTTTTGTTGTTGCTTTGGTCTGGTTTCTCTTTTTGGTTTCTTTTTGCATTTGTTTCATTCTGGTTTGTTTTGCTTGTTTTTTCCTTTCTCTTTAATTTTTTACCATTTCATTAACTGAATTGTTTTACTGTTAGTGGTCAGTGAGGGTAATTTATTGCTAATGTGTTTCTGTTGGCTACCCTTACTATGAAAATTAGTTCCTCAAGTTTTCCCATCAAGATAATGAAGCAGCAAAAGACGTTCTCACTTCTACTTTGTGTTACAACACATTCATGTTCTGAGACGATGCAGAAAAATTTGATATTCACATGCACCAAAGCTTATTTTAGAGCTTAATGAAGTCTTTAAAGATTTTGCTTTACTTGAAGGACTTGAAAAAGGAGTGACGATACACAAATATCTTACATAAAATAATAATAAAAATAGAATAAATAAATAAATAGAACTAGAAATACAAAACACTTTTGATTATAATTTCTGTTTATCTAATTTTAATACTGTGGAAAAGATGTGTTGCCATCATACACCTTGGTTTTCATTTAGTTATATAACTGATGTTATATTTAATTTTCTCAGTGTCACACGTTCACTGGTAAGGATTACTG
>VYXD01010885.1:21017-31039 GCA_013397195.1 Hylia prasina
CACTGGTAAGGATTACTGCTTAAATGTCAGTCTTTGTATCATGGATTTTCAGTATTGCGTTTCTTTCAAAATTCAAATTTTGTTAATGGTGTGTTTGTTACTAATTCTAGTTAATTATAATTAATTAGAATTTAAATTTCTGCAGGACGATGACTTAAATTATAAAGACTTTTTAATTTTTATAGGTTTGACTGAAATTCATCCTCCAATGCTTACAATTATTAAGAGGCCATTTGTATCTAATCATTTGAGCATAATATTCTCTCACCTTGAATTAATCTGAACTTCTTTTAGAAATTCTGTAAATGAAATCTTTGAATGAAGAATTAGGTCTGCTTACAGCCACAAATATGAATTACATGGTATGTCACATATTAAGTACTATCTTGAAAAGAAGATATTAAGGTTACCAAAAAAATGTGAAAATTCTAGAGGCTAGAGTAGATTTCAGTGACAACGTCACACAGATCTTTCCAAAGTGATTTGAAATAATCTTGAAAAGTTATGCTACACAAAAATATATTATGAAAAGGTAATTGCAAATACATTAATTTTTCCAAACAATCGATAGAACTACAAATATGATGGATCAGATTTTTTCCCTTAACCCCTGTCCTAAGACAGCCATTCTCTATGGATTCTGAGGAAGACAACTTCTCAGATTCCTCTGTCTGTATCAGTTGGATCAGGAGTTCTGATCTGGGGGTTGAAAACAAAACATAGAGGGATTTCTTTCACAAAATTTGATGCAGCAACCAACAACCCCAGATCCACACCCAGTTTGAGCCTCTCTCTTACACAATTGACCTCTTTTCAGATGTTAATTATGATGTGGTCATTATAATGTCATAGACTATCCTGAGTTGAAAGGGACCCATCATGATCCTCAAAGTACAACCCTGGCTCTGCAATCTCAGCCTCAACAATCCCACCCTCTGCCTGAGGGCACTGCCCAAACACTCCTTGAACTCTGCCTTGGTGCTGTGACCACTGCCCTGGGGAGCTGTTCCAGTGCCCAACCACCCTCTGGGTGAAGAACCTTTTCCTGATATCCAACCTAAACCTCCCCTGACTCCAGTCCAGGCCTTTGCCCCAGGTCCTGTCACTGGTCACAGAGAGATTAGTTCCTACCCCTCCTCTTGCTCTCACAAGAAATTGTAGACTACGATGAGGTCTCCCCTCAGTCTCCTCTAGCATGAAGAGACCAAGGGCCTTCAGCCCCTCCTCACACAGCTTCCTTTCCAGGCCCTGCCCTCCTCTGGACACTCTGTAATAGCTTTACACCCTTCTTGTATTGTGGCACCCAGAACTGCCCCCAGCACTGGAGGTGAGGCTGCCCCAGGGCAGAGCAGAGCAGCACAATCCCCTCCCCTTGCCCAGCTGGCAGTGCTGAGCCTGATGCCCCCCAGAACAGGGATGTCCCGTCTGGCTGCCAGGGCACTGCTGGCTCATGTCCAACTTCTCATCAACCAGGACGCCCATGTCCCTTTCCCTGGCACTGCTTTCCTCATCTCATTCCCCAGTCTGTCTGTACATCCAGGGTTGCCACATCCCAGGAGCAGAATCTGTCACTTGTTTTTTTTTTTAAGTGAAAACTTTGTTAAAATGAAAACCTGCTTGTTAAGACAGCTGCAGGAATGAGTGGATGACTATAGTAACATTCTTTTTTAGAGAGGACTCGTATATCAGCTGGCTAATCCATAAACTGGCAAATCTCTGCTCCCATTAATGATTAAATGTTCTGTGCCCTGGAATGTCTTGAATAGCCCAGGACACCTGAACATCTTGGTGCCTGAATCTTTACACCTGAAAGGCATTGAACAACCAAATGCCATGACTGACTCACCTGAGACAGGCATCAATGCCTTGCACATTAATTGCTTTTTGAGAAAGCATTATAACAGGGTGCTCAGCTGAGATATATTCTTATTTTTTTAAGCATTCCAGCTTAGTTAAGGCATAATATAAGTCTTAAACTCTTCAGAAATGTTAAAACAGCCTCAAAAATAATTTTAGCCTTTTTAAAGAATTTTGTCATGACAGTTTGACACTACTCATGTAAAGAAGCTGCAAGAGTACCTTAATTTTGGCTTTGGACAACTGCTGTGGTTATGTGTGTGTGGCCCTTCCTTCCTTCCTGTCATCCTTCCTGCCTTTCCTTTTACTTTTCCCCCAGAATATCACTGACTGCCTATTCTTTTATTTCAGCATCTAGTTATTTCTGAATTTATGACTCAAATTCTCATTGACATTCAGTAAAAGTCAAGGGGAATTAGGGTTTGAAATTTACCTTTTAGAAATTTCCCCCAACAGCTACTTATCCCAAAAAGTTTGATAAAAGGCTTTACCAATATTCACCAGGGGCTTTCAAGAGTACTATTGACTGGATGTCAGCTCTATAGCCGAAGAAAAATTATTTCAATGAAGCTATACTGACTTCTGCCATTTAAGGATCAAGGCCTTAAAACACCAAGAAGGGGCTATATTACTAAGAGCTAGACATGTCTGAAATTGCCATAAAGATGTATTTGAAAGGCCCTTGAATTCAAGAAGAAATTCATAATGGATTTGTTCACAGAAATAATCTAGTTTACATGGAGTGAATTAAACACCACCAAAATTTTACCCCATTTGCGTCATCAACACCAAACATTTCAAGGTTTCAGTCAGCACCATGAAATATGTATTCCTGCCAGACTTGCCTTGTATAAGCTTTCCTTTAAACTCGAAACTCTGTTTATGTTGCATCCTCTGTGCCACCTTCTTGTGTGAAAGGACTTTCACACAAGCATTGTGTGATGCCGCTTTTAACAGGCTTGGCAGTGCTTCAGTGAGAAAGAAAACATTACAAAACACTCTGAATGAAGAAGTGCTTTATGCTTGGGGGGACTTCACATGCATGTGGAAGGGGAATAGAAACTCTTTGGGGACACCTTGATTCTTTAGAAAAAGATTTAAAAAAACCCTCTTAAAAATTATTGGTACTAAGACAAATTGGAGTGTAGCTTCATTGGAGATGTTGCAAAATAGTTCTGGAAGAAATAATTTAGGAGCTGTTATTAATGAGAATATTTTAAAAGTGCCTTGTCTTTTAATATCTTTTAAAATAATAAATATATGCACATTGTAACTAGAAAAAGGCACATAAGGAGTGTAAATATATTTCTCAAAAAATATAATTTTTGACCAGAGAGGGATGGGTTTTTGCTAGTTATGAGCCACTGAGGAGCCTCTATTCCTGATCATATTCATGTTGGGGGACAAGAAATTCATTTTAATTTTGTAAATCGTTTCCCTGGGGGACCAGGTGACAGAAATATAAAATCAATTAAAATCATTGTCTGGCTTGCTTTAGCTCTGTTCCTTAATTCCCACCACCATTGCACCTGCTGGGGACCCAGAGAAACACTATTACTTTAACTATTTATATTAACTAATTAATGGGAGATTAGGAATTGAATCTATCCTACCTAACTTCGAAGGATTTAATCTGGTCTCTACTCACCATAGATTCCTTCCATAATTAATGGAGAAATAGTCTTCAAGGAGGTGACTAGGCAGGTTTAAAACNCAGATCATCTGGACCAGAAGAAGAATTGACAGCACGCTAATAGTAAAAAACAAAACCATCAAGTGAGTAATAAATTCCAGGAAAATTGAAATACAGCTTGGAGGGCTATTTTGTGTCATATATATGTTTTCAGATTTTTAGTTTCAGGGCAGCTTCTAATAAGATTCAAAATAATCTACATCTGTTTGTATTTGAATTCTGAAGAACAGATGATTTTTAATGGATTTACTGAATGAACAAGCTCCACTAGCCACTGACTGCCAGAACAATTAATACTGTTCTTGTTAAGAGCTCTTGCTGTGAAAGGCCTTGGTTGCACCACAAATAGCTCAGCTTGACTGCACTCACTTATAAATCCAAGCTGAACATGCTTTCCCCATTGCAAGGATCACTGGGTAAAATTATGTAGTTTATTTTATCCAGGAGGTGAAAGCCGACCATTTAACTATCCCTTCTGCTTTTCAAAGTAATGTGCTCCTTCTCTTATTTAAATCAGTAGGCATTTTTATGGACTGCAGCATCATTACCTGTTCCATGCTTGTTTCCCCCATCAACAGTACACTTCAAAGACATTCAAGACTCTTTTCTTCTGTCTGCAAGTCTTTATGACTTGTTTTTATTTCAATACTCCATTAACAGACTGCACAATTCATGTGAGAAATGGGTTAAAGAGGCTTTTTCCTCCTCGGTCACTTTACAAGGAACCAAACAAAAAATAAATTAGTCCTTATCAAGAGAAGTCACAAACATACTCAGTAAATTAACATACATCAGATGATGAAAAAAACCTCAGCACATCAGCAATCCAGATCAAACAAGGATAAAAAGAGAGGATTGACAGGTTCTTTGTTATCTTTTAGAGAGGTAATTGCAGGTTTCCATATTGATAATACAATGGAACAGATTCCACTTTCAATAACTCTCCTAAAATCCAAGGTAACACTTTTGACTCCCGTGAAGTCATTCTGGATTTACACAGGTGGAAGAGAAGTAAATATATATTTTGACCTGATTGCAGTTTTTATCCTTTCATCCAGTCTAAAATATCCATGGTATTTTCTCTCCTACAAACACTCTCCCCATTTTTTAAATTATCAGTACAGAAAAAGCCATGTGAGTGACCCTCTTCTGTATGACTGCATCTTATAATATTCACAAGGAATATCTTCGCAATATCTTCATATGCTGCAAAATTACTTATTTTCATCTATGTTGTTGGAAAACTGGAATTCATTTCAATGACTAAGGATTTGGTCTTGTAAAAACTTTATCTTGCAGTAAGATCACAAGTAAACTCTCTTCCACATATCAGTGGGATTGTTCGATAGCATCCTATTCCATCAGAAACATTCATTATATTGGGCTCCTTATATTAGCCCAGAGGCACATGCTGTTAAAAAGCAAAAAATGCACCTGAATACCAGTATCAGATTTTCTGTTAAACTGTGGCTGTATAACTGTACTCAGCAAATGGAGTACTTTTGTCAAGAAACAAAACTCATTTATGGAACTTGAAAGGAAAGATCAAAGAAAACAAAACAAGCAAATATGAAGGCATGTTTTCATGGTTCAAGGCAAACGATCATGGCAGCTGTTAAAGCAAAACAGAAGGAACAACACTTCCACTGGTAAAGGGCTGCTTGCTAATACAAGGGAGTCCTGGCACCCAAAAACAAAGGGCAAATCCCCGTTACCAATCCAGGAAAAATGTAAAATGCTGTTCCACTGGGTTTGTTTTTTCTCCTTTTAGCAAATTCCCACCTACAAATTTGTACCAAATTCAACAGTCTATGAGTTTTAAATAATTTTAAGATTTAATTTTTTTCTCCTCAATGACAGGGGACTCATCTTGTACTTTTAAAATGTGCTTTTTATTCATATGGAATTTGTTTTGTTTTTGTTTGTTTTATTTTCCAACTATTAAAGCAGGTAACTGAAAGTAAGGACACTTGACTTTTATTCCCAAATCTATTTTTCTCTTTCAAGCTGTCAATGGCTCTGTCCTTGTTTACCAGACTGTAGGTAGAAATTGTCGTAGTTACTACCTCAAAAATGTTTTGTGCACTGTAAGACTTAATTAACGGTTGCAAAGCAATTTGAGTGCCATGGATAAAAGGCTTTTCTGCAAGCATACATTAATTGTTTTGCAAGTAGTATCCTCTTTGCCTGTGGTTGATTTTTGCACACTCTATGTCTATAGGGTGTAGGAAATATGAATCCTGTAAATTCCATAAAGAATCCATTCAAAGTCTTCAAATTAGTTGTTTTCCAAGAACAAATGTGGAATAAATCTGGACTCCATAAACAGGAGTGAGGTGAATCACACACTGTATGTCCTGAGGAATCAGATACAGTTAGTCAGCTCACTGATCTGTATCAACACATTAATGATTTATGTAGCTTTTACTTTACAGCACAGACATATCTAAAATAATCAGGTAGAGGCAGGCATTAAAAATTCACTGCATGGGTCATAAAATGATTAGTTATTCAAGTGACTTCAGATTTGTATTTCATTAAGGAATAATTTTAATTTACTTTTAAACAGTTTATATACAGAGATTTAAGAACTCTTGGAGACTGATTATGCAGAACTCCCACTTTTATGCATTCAGTATATTTAAGTCCCTTTTTTTCAAGCTGTTTTAATTTGTTTGAAAGCACATGGAAAAAATATGTCTGGATAATTTAGGGGGGGGAACTCCTCTAATTTACAGAAAATGGTGGTTCTATTTTATTTGCATTTTTTATACACGCATGAAAGCTGAAAGAAGATCAAAGGGGAGTCTGCTCTCCCTACTGATCCAGCCTGATTTATCCCCCTCCCTCCACTATAACAAGCTCTCAACTTGGAGCTATTTGTAGCTTGGGTATATTTAAGCAGCTGCATTCCACTCAGCTGCTGGAGATCTGGTTTCCTGCTTCATTGCAAGTGTTTATTTTCTACTGTCCTCCTTGATCATGTGCTGCAAAAATCTGTGAAACAATAGCAAGACTGGAGGTAGTTTTCTTTCTTCATTTTATTTTCTTTTTTTTTTTTCTTTTTTCTTTTTTTTTTTTACCTTTTTGCAATAAACATTTTCAAACATTTTCTGCAACAAAAATAACATAATTATGTCAAAACCATTGTTGTTACCATGTTTGCCCAGGCATTAGTCTAGCTCATCATTCAGGTAGCTTTTGTGTTCTGTTTTTTAACTATTTCTTTATTCACTTGCATGTCTTATCCTGGATCCCTGTAGCTTTTAACTTAAACAAATGCCTGTCATGTGGAACTTTATTGAAGGCTTTCTGAAACTCCAGATAAATCATGCTGTATGCAATGACACTGTCAACCTTGTCTCTAACCTTCTCAAAGTCAGAAGAAGTTAGGCAGATTCCTGCTTTTCCATATTCACACTCTGACTTTATTTTTTACTTGTTGAGGAGATTGTGGGCCACACTCCAGGCTGATGTAAATTTCTGCATCTCCATGGAAATCAATGGAATTGTGCCATTTTACACCCTGCCTTGCAAACCTCTGCCTTCTCTGACAGAACAAAGTTTCTAATTTTGATGCATGCTGAAAATGCCCAAGTTTAATGATGCAGTGAACAGTTACTTAAAATATGGACCCTGGCATATATGAGTTATCCACAGTAGATTAATACCCCTGCATCTGTGTTTTTCCCTTCTACTCCCAAACCTGCTTAAAATGAGCTTTCCATTTCTTTCCAAAAAAATTAACAGCGACAGATCCAAGTCAAAAATTTTGCAGATGTTGGCCCATTCAGAAGGACCTGAATCATGTCATATCCACGTCTGGTATGACTCACCTTGCGTAATGGAAGGATATGCATTGCTTGTAATCCTCTGCCAAATATATCAAATTTTTTTTTTGAGAGAGTTCACAGAATTTATTTTCACAGAAATGACACAGATAATCACAGATTTTTTTCAGATCTTATTGCTTTTGTGATCTTGTTTCTGTTGTCATCACTGAAATTTCCAGGAAAGAAAATTCACCTTCATCAACAGTTTAAATATGAAACATGTTAATTTTTTTTTTTTTAATACAGCTAAAAATATTTACACCATTATTGAGCAAATTCTAACAGGTAACTATATCAAAAAATGTAAAAAAAAAAAGCCAGTTTCTGAAATTATCTACTTTACTCTTAGAACACGGATTTGACTGTCAGGTTTTCTTCCTTTTCAAACCAGTAAGAATAACCAATTTTCCCTAAAGCCATTGACACTTTTTCACAAGCAAATGTATAACCAGGCACAATTCTTCATCTGCTTTGTTGAGCTGGATCCAAGACAGTCCCATCCTTGGTCTTCCTGTGAGCTGCATCTACATTGCCAAGCTTTTGTTCTGCCCTATACCAGCATGAAATCTGATGTTCCATTCAGCCTTTGGCTGGGACATGGATGTAATAACCCATTGTACTGCTCACTGCCCAGAAGAGCTGTGATCATGACACCCTCTCCTTACTGGTTCAGAAGTCCGTTTCTAGCATCTCATTTTGGAACAAAGAAAGCAGGAGTTGGAAGTAGACTGGGAAGAAAGGATCAGTGTATGGAGGTGGAAGAACTTGGTTTTATCTATGCCTTACAGTTTACTACCATTATCTATGCTTTATTTAGTGTGTCCCTCTGATAATTCTGTCTTCAGAGACTTATGTAATCCATGACAGACACTCCCATTGTTCTTATTTGAAAGAAAATAAACATTTCTCATTTTATTATTATATTAGCTATCCTTGCTCTCACTCAGACTATTTAATGATTCATGTGAGGAAGTCATCATTTGTGTCATCGATAATATTTGAAGGCATATCCTCAAGCACCCCAAGAACTCTGAAGGCAAGAGAAAGTCTCTCATGGATTTTATTTTGCGTTCACTGAGACCTGTGTTGAAAAAAGAAGAAAGTTGTCGATTGGTGAACTTTACATGTTGAGGATGATCTCTTCATCTTACAGGTTCCTTGACCGTCATGTCAAGGAACATGAATTTTAGAAGGTATCAGATGTGGAGTGCCATGCCTCTGGCTTTCAACGTCTGTTGATCCTGACTGTAGCCTTCACAGACTTGGAACAAATTATTAACAAAGAAAATTGTGTCTTTATGACAGAAAAAAACCCCTAAAACCTCAATCCATACTCTATTAAAATATTGTAAATATAGATACTCATTTCTAGCCACAACCCAGACAAACTACAATGCCTCAAAGATTTTGAGAAGTATAGTACAATTTTGTTCACCAAACAAGAAAACATTAGCATTCTGGATTTCCCTTGTCATATGTATTCCTGGATTTTTTCTTTGAAGGTGCTCAGGCATTGGTAATGACCAACCGTCAAAAGCAACAGTATTAAGTTCAGTGCTGGACAAAGTCATAGCTTTTCCAACATCATTTTTAGCTGAGTAAATTCCAGTGTCAGAAGATCTGTCTTACTGAAAGCATTAGCCAAAAATACCAAGGGCTGCTTTCACTTCAGAAGTGAGACTGTCTACCTGCTTTACTGGCATCCTGCAGGGGAAGACAGATGCTGTCTGAAAAAATGTCTGCAGTGTATTAAACAGGATCTAGTTCAGACATTAACTGTTGCCAGTGTTTTTTCCACAAGAAAATTAACTCAAATGTACAAAATTACACACCCATGCTTGCAACAATTGACCATTCCCTATGGATAGCTACACCTTAGAGATTTTTCACCTTATAAGCTATTACTGCTCTGCCCTGCTTCCATTTTAACTGAAATATCTTATGGGAACACATCTATTTAGAAAGAAAATCAAGCAACATTTTCAATCTGTGTCTTCTCTCTCTTGCTATTCCAAGGACAAATAAAATAAATGGGACCTGGAACAAAATGAAGGACTTAAATGAAGATAAAGGTAAAAGAAAATTAATTTAATAGGATGAAATCCTGGTCCTTACTTTTTAAATGTGGGCAAGATCAAATTTTGATACCAGTAGAAACCAGGACAGTAAAGAAATATGCATGACAATCCCAAGTATATATCAATTCAAACCTTAAAAGACAAAATCATGAGTCCAGCACTTAATAGAAATTCCCTCTCTGGGTTTGTTACTAATTCATGTGACATTTTAATACCAGATGATGTTCTTAGTGTAACCATGGCATGAAGTTTCTCCTTGAGTGATGAAAAGCTTATGCTGTTTTGTCCTATACATAGGGATACTTTCAGATCACTATGAATTCCAATTTTGGTGTCTTCTCCATATTGATGGAGAGTGTATTAGGGACCATATTTTGAAAATAAATATCAAATATTCACAGATTACTATGATGAACAAAGTAAAATACTTCAGGATGTTATAAGTCTTTCAAAGGTGTTTTGTTCTCTGGCTTAAGTTTTGGGGATTTCTAAATGTACACAAAAATAAGGCTTCCCCCTGTGTCCTGGGTTGACAGTGCCTCCTATCCCAAAATTGTGAAG
>VYXD01010885.1:31141-49027 GCA_013397195.1 Hylia prasina
TTTTAGGGGGCTTCTTTGGAGATTTTCCCCTAATCTGTCCTAAACCAGGACACCCTGTCCCCCCAAAACCAAAACCAAAATTAAAAGTCACAATCCCAACAAAATAAATTTAAAAAAAAACAAACAAAATGAAACAAAAACAAAACAAAACAAAACACCACAAAAAACCAAACAAAATCCCGAAACAAACAAACAACAAAACCCGCCCCCACCAAAACTGAAAACACCCCAACAAAGAAAACTCTCAGATACACCTCTTTACTAACGACCTTCATAATTTTGTGTTAGATACTCTAATGACAATCACAAAGTATATGGAAGTTCTGAAATCACAAAGTGAAATCACAAAGAGAAAGTGTTAGAATACTAAGACATTCTTCTCTCATTTATACCAGGGGTCAATAAGGAGAAGGCCAAAAATCATATAAAGCTTGGGGAAAGGAGGGGGATTGAATTTTAAATAAATAAATTTTTATAAGGACTAAAATCTGCCTTGGATGCTGCGAACAGATTCATCACCTGGAAGGATATTTTTTCCCAGGAAAAAAACAAACAAACAAACAACAAAGAATGCTCAGGAAGATGGATTGATAAGTGCACATGTTAGATAGCATGATAGAGGATAGCTAGATAGCTAGATAGAGAAGTTATAGTAGAAGTCTTGTTGCAAAATACCTTGTGCATTGGTAAGAAATGTAGGTTTTTTTGGGAAACTTGGTCTCCCATGAACCTAACTCTACTTAAGCACCTTCTGTAGAAGCTGAATGGAATAATTCATCTTTCCTAGCTGTCACAGTATTGGCAGTTTTAATCCAGATGATAAAAAAATGGCAATTTTTCCTTCATGCTTCTCTCTGCAGAAATGTCATTCCAGAAACACTACACAACTAAATATTCACAGAAATATTTTCAATGAGGTTAAGCCTCATTGATAGTTGGGGTTCTAGCCCTAAGTTTTTAATTTCTTCAGGCTTCAGTTTGGTTTCTTTTATATTTACTTTTTCCTAGGTCTTTCTTTTGCCTTTTTTTCTTGCCTTTTTCTTCCCCTTTATCTCCAAGGAGGAAATAAGGGATCATATTTTTTTATTAATAAAAAGAGGAAAAGGAAAAATACCAAAAGAGCAGAATTTGTCTTTATGAAAGAAAATATTGTAGATATTTTGCCAAAAAGGACACATAGTGAAAATAGATTAGTTCATTTGAGCAGTATGGGGAAAATATAAATTTCCTGAAGCAGGTGCTGCAAATGAAGAGGATAGGAAGAAAAATGTCTTGTGTGGAAAGTATTCTTCAAAATGTGGTTTCTCTCATCACGTGAAAAGGCAGCAAAACATTGCACCACTGAGAGCTGTAGTGTTTCCCAGCAAGCTCTCCTTGGAATCTTCCTTTGTTTAGTTATAAACACAAATCTCTTGGTTGGTAATGTTCTCTGAATTTTTTAGCCTTTCAGGGAGGAGGTAGATAGAAAGATAAGATGGTGTATTAGGTAATGAGGTGAATTGAAACAGAAAAAAACCAGGATTCTGGGGTGAAGAAAGAACATAACTCTGTAGCAGAAAAGGTGCATCATTTGAAGAACAGTTTTTATTCAGCAGCCAATACTTCTTTGTTTCTTTGTTTTTGTCACCCACTACAAATAGCAAAGTAAAGGCAGGTACTCTGTTTATTTGGCAAGAAAAGAGTCACATATTTTTCTAATTAATAAATTTGACAGAACATAAAAATATGGGTCAACCAAACCAGTTCATAATCATATGTAATATTTTGGCTTAGTTTTCTTAGGAGTGAGGAGCTGAAATATTCTGGAAAGAAATCAATGTCCAATTTTATATGGAATGAGAGTTGGGTTGCCACCACCTGGTAGTCAGACCTGGGATTATCTTCCCCTTTTCTCTATCAGTAAAACCTTTTTTCTGTCAGTGTTTCATAGACCCTGACAGGCATACTGTAAAGTATCTTCTTTCAGTAACTAAGGAGAGCTGAAACCAGTCCATCTGTTGCTGTACTTACACAAACTGGGAGAGAAATAAGCAAGAGAATTGGAACACATCTCTCAAGATTAAGATGAACAGAAGTGGCATTGTGGAGAATTATAATTTTGTTAGCGTATATTAACAGTTCATTAGCATCAAAATATAAGGCAAGAGACTCCTAGTACTTATTGCACTCATTTGGAAAGGAGGGTCATGGATTCCAGTCCACATTTGAGTCACTAACATTTTTTTCTCAGTCACTGCTTCACGTAATATTCAAATAATTCTTTAGTTCAGGGCTCAGGTGTTTTGCCCTCTCAGATGAGTCATCTAATGTTTGGGAGATACGTTGTCATAATTTGCTTATTTATACTCCCTTTCTCTGGATAAATGACACAGAATAATTTTAGACTCTCCACATTATGTTAAATACATTAAAATAAAGATTTAATTTTAGCTAGACAGAGTTTTGATGGCTCTAGGTGTAACCTATCTAGTATTCTAGAACACCTGACAATGAAGGAATATACTGGTGAATGGCAATTGAAATATTGTTAACACCTGGCTGCACTCAGACACCCAGGAGTCAGAAAAAAACTTCAGGAGTCAGAAAAACCCAAATGTTTATAAGTTAGCAATCTGTGTGCTCTAAGGAGCTTCAGGGCTATTCAACAGTAGAACAAAGATTTTAAGAATAGAAAGGTAGTTAAATTTAATTATAGTGACAGCCTTTAATTTGAGGGTTCGAATTAAACTTTCATGACACCTAAATGGACTAAGAAGAAATCCACCAATTCCTAAAGGCTTAGCTAATTTTTGCCTCAAAAAAGGCTCACAGGAGAGAAGCAGATCAAGGAAGACATGTTGATCAGAAGCCTTGGGTTTGGTAGATGCCTACCCTAGCTTCCCTTTGTTAGGTATTTAAACATGAATAATTAAACAGTCTCTGCCAGTAAATGCAAAACTCAAGTTGCTCCAGGGAAGGCTTAGATTGAATATTAAGAAAAAAATTCTTCACTGAAAGGATTATCAGGTATTGGAACAAGCTGCCCAAGGAAGTGGTGAAATCAGCATCCTTAGAGGTATTTAAAAAACAGATAGACATAGAACTTAGGGACATGGTTTTGTGGTGGACCTGGCAGTGGTGAGTTAATGGTTGGACTTGATGATTTTAGAGACCTCTTCCAATTTTAATTAATTTATGATCCTGTATAATTTCCAAGCAGTTTGAAGAGCAACAACAAGTAACAAAAGTGAAAGGAAATATTTGCCAGATGAAGATGGAGTTGTCAACACAATGTTTTTTCATGTCCAAAAAATTCCTTTTCAGTGCTGTGCAGGGCTTGATAATTTCTACATCAGCTGCAGGAAGTTTCTCTCTATATGAAAATGTCAGCAAATCTAAAATGTATGCAGAATTAGAAACCAGGTTGATGAGAACTGAAAATGTGGTTGGGTGTGGCGACAACTTCCAAATCCTCTCTGCGCTCGTAAATTTTACATTGCTATTTTTAAAGATTGTTTATGCTAACACATTTTTTTAATTGGAACTTGACCAGATTGTGCATGTTTTACGATGCCGTCACTTTCCAGAATATCATTCATAGTTTCTTTTTTCCTAACATTTACAAAATTTAATGACTTGCCTCCTATAAAAGATATAGGCATCTGCGTTTTTTTGAAATACAATCAGTTTAAGCTGTTTAAAAACAGGAGGAGGGAACATCCTGCTTGATAGTTTACCAATAAAAATGAGGAAAGATATAAAAAACAACAACAGGAACAGACACCCCCTACTTCTAGACTGAGATTTCTGCAAAACAGAATGCAGTTTTTCTGCTTGGAATGAAAATGCAGATATAAGAAGAACAGGACAGAGAAGGCTAAAATTTTTCCAGTGAAATTGTACTTATTTAAAAAATGATATTTCATTGATCCCCATTGTTCAAAAACTCTTGGGGCAAGTGTACTATTATACAGTTGTGAGAGAAATTTAAAATTCCTGGAGGAATAGGATCTCAGGATTTTCCAAACCCTGGTATTTCAGCTGTGGAGGAAAAATCACTGTAATTTTCTTCAGTCAATTAGAGCACATTTTTACTCAATCATTGGGCTGATATTATACAGAATTGGTTAGGCTGACCTAGATTTTTCTTAATTAATTTATTTATTTGCATAGGCTTGAATATGAAAACTGATCCTGCAGCTCAACTTCAATCCATCCTGTTTCACCTCCCAAAGGAGAGGAGAAATCACATGATCCAGTGCTCTGAGCACCAGTTTGGTAGAAATACACTTGCTTGCAATCTTGAGTGGATGACTCACATGACTCTATCAGTCATCTGTGAAATGGAGGTACTGTATTTCTATACCATATGTGGAAATTCAGCCTAATTAACAGGATAAAAAATATTAAATTTTTTACTTATTGTGAATTCCTCTTAAAAATCCCAACTGCACTCATATTCAAAACAGTAACTGAAAAGCATGAGACCTTGTTTTACTCCTTCAAAAGCATCAGATAATTTCTTTATTAGCTACTGATCAGTATTAGCTACTGATAGTGTATTAGACTTAAAACTTTTCAGTAAACTATTTTCTCTGCCTTCATTTAAATGAGAGTCTGAGTTATCAATTTTTCGTGTATATTTTTACTGCTTCTGAAGCTTAGATCAATGTGTCTTTCTTTTTCAACAGCTGTCCCTTTACACAACTGACCTTCCTACAAAGACATTTTTTGTTCAGATGAATTTCTTATTTTTTCTTCTTCTTTTCTTCATCTTCTTTAAATGAACCTAAAGGTAATTGTGTTCATCACTGTAAGCGGAATTCTAATAGCCACTTTTGAGAATAGTGCTTTGTACAATGGAGACCACTTGATGATGATCTGATATAAAAATAAACCTAGGAGAATAGATTGACTGAGGAAGAGTATCCAAGAATATACACTATAACATTTGTGACAGAAATGGGACAATGATAATACCAAAGACAGAGGAACTCCTTCGACCTGCTGAAGTTCTACTGTGTTACAGCCTAACACATAAGGTAACCTTATAATTGTCCAGCTTTTAGTAGTACAGGGAGTCCAAAACCTGTAAGAAGTAGAGAGAAACAGGAAGCCAACCTAAGAAGATCTGCAATGCAGAAGGCAAACCAGAAAATTTTGCCCCAAATTGGAGATAGAGATATTGTCTATTGTCCTGCCTTTCATCCTTATTCAGGAAAGGTTTAGAGCTTGTGCATCTTCAATGTGCGGACTCTGATTTTGTACATTTGTTTGCTGCAATCCAGCAGGAAATGATTCCTATACTGATTTTCCCATTTCAGTCCCAGATATTGAAGAAGACTCTAATTTCAATTTATGGAAGCTTTCAGGAAAAGACTGGTGGTTTAGAAACACTTTTCACAGGGTTCTTCTTTGCTTTGCTATGCTTCTTAATAGTTAGAGATCTTATCCACATGTCTTCCCTTGCCAAAAAGCAGAAACTTCTCAACTGGATACACCCCTCAGCTGCATGGTGCAAATATGACCCAGCAGAAGAGAGTTGGGGAGGTCCTTCCAGTATCTTTTACTCTAAATCTTGCTGTCATTAGGGCTACAAAGTGGCTACACTCTTTAACATTATGGACTCTGAGGCTGTGGCTAGGTCATTGATTTAAATCCAGACTGCACAGGCTAAGGCAGGCACAGTGTCCATGTCAAGCACTGGGAAGCAGAAGGGAAGTTACAATCACTGTAAATCTGCATTTGGATATAAATAAAAGGCAGAATGAATAGGATCATAAGGATAATCTGTTATGTATTTGGTGCTGTTTGCCGTATCCTTTCAGCTGTGAGGAAAAATACTGGGAACGCTATAGATTCATCCCTTCCCCCATCTTTTGGGTCTTCTGTCAGAATATTTAGAAGCTACCTTTTATAGTTTGAAGAATTTTCTGCCATTGGGCACAATTTAGTCATAAAGAATATCCCCCTTAAGCTGGGGATGGTGATAAGAAGAACAATGGTAATTTGTAGTATCTGTAAGCTATCACTGGAAATTAACTTCCTCATCAGACTTAAAGACAGACCTTTAAATGTGTTTGTTTGTTTATTTGTTTCAGTAGAAGCTGGTATCTTAACACACTTGAGTCTTGGCCTGAGAGGTTTTGAGGTTGTTAACACCACATAACCCCCATAAGCCCACTGGACTCCCAAGAGGAGTGCTCCAGTAGCATTCCTGGTTGAGAGGAATATGACCCCCAGGGCATAAGGTAACCTGCTTGCTTGGCACAGGTACAGATACACTTATGGGATCTCTGTACACAGTCAGTAAGGAAGGATGCAAAGTGGCAAGCTCATAGGAAATATGCCTCAGACTCCTTTCTGAGAGCAGCGTCTCAAAGTTCAGACAGTTATTCTGTGTTTAAGCAGAGCTTCATATTATTAGATGTCAGACTTGAACATGTTCTCAGGTCTGTGTATAATTGAAAAGGCAGCTGGAAGCAGGCATCAGAAAGTAGAAGAAAAGTCTACATCCATAATAGAAGAGTGTCCTTACGTCATGTGTCCTTGGAAATGTAACTTCTCCATTCTTCTGTGAGAGTTTATATGTTCCCAGTCATTGTATCTCATCCCCTCTGAAGAGGGTATAATGGCAATAGAATCAGCGTTCTATATTCTCAAAGAAAGGTCAACATATGCTTTTATAAACCTTGAAAACATCCCTTTTGCACTCGCTGATAATCAAATGTGTTGAAAGAACCAATCAATTCAACGTAAACATTTCATGTTCAGCAGTGTATAGTCATGCAGGACAGTGCATAATGAAAAGCTCCAAAATAAAGAATGGACAAAAGTACATCCCTATTAAAAGCATAGATTTATTGATCTATTGATGTGTTTAAAAGGTCTCTGCTCTGAAACGAGGCTATATGTAAATAAGAACAACTGAAAGCAAAGGACAAATTCACAGGAAGAATTGAAACTGTATGAATCACTCAGGCTTTCTGTATCTGGACTTACAAATTATTTGTAACCTGTGCTTGTCTCTAATCCTGAATTCTTTTGGTTTGATAAAACAAACAAACAAACAAACAAAACAAACAAACAAAAAAAACCCCTGTTTCTTCAAAGGCAATTCTTTCCTAAATTAAAAGGCCATTTCTTAACACTGCTGACTGGCTTATTTTTAAATCATAAGAATTTATGGCAGCCATTTTTTAAACACTAGGAATAAGAAACAATGCAACATGAATATTTAAAGTGAATATTGTATAGAACTATACTTATTCCTTTAAAAAAGACACAAACCAAATTAAACATAGACAAACAAAACAACAACATCATTGTATTCTTATTTTTAAACTCTCTTTATTCATTCATGCTCATACATTTTCTTTTTCTTACAAAGTAGAGAGTGTATTTTACACTCAACTCTGTCAACATAAAAACAATTCCTCAAGTGTATTGTTATGATTTCTATCTCTGTTCAGGAAATAATATTGAAGAAAATATCTCTACATATACATCTTTATATATACATCGATAAACATGGCTATTTATAACTGACACAAACCCTTTTGTAGGCATCATTGCCTCAAGATAACTTGGGAAGAAAAGCTTCAGGAAAACCTTAGGATGCTGACAAATTTTCTCTGGGAAATCTCACAGTGTTGATGGCTCTGCCCTGCTTGGAAGTTCATCTTGCTCCCACTAAGCAACCACAGCACCCTAACAGTCTCAGTAAAAGAAAAATTCACTCTTCCCTGAGATGTTCCAGATTGGAGGAGTTTCTTCTAATTTGAATGAAGATGCTAGGCTTCCAATGGTGCAGCTGAAGTCTCATCACACCTAGTCTTTTGCCAGTGCTCCCATAGTCTAGGAGCAGGGAAGACATCCAGAGGGACAGGCAGCAAGAAATAGTAGCATCTGAAACCACTGAAGCAAAGACTTGCAGATCTCACCTCACAGAGTCTTCAGATATTTTATGTACAAAAAAAAAAATACATAAAATTAAATTCAATGGGGCAGGAAAGTGGTGAAAGTAGAGGTTCTTCCATGGTTTTCACACAAATAACCTTTATTTTGTTACCAAATTTTCCACTGAAACTAATGGAAGCTTAGACAGCTAAATATATCTCCAAATCTGACACACAGACTAAAATGCTTCAGTGCATAAAACAGTGGGATTAGGAAGAAATAGAAATGCACACGTCATTAAAGAGTCTTTGATGTTAATGAAAAGGTAGAACGTTTTAAACTGTACCCACTGAACATGAGCAATGTCTTGGTGGTCTTACACCTGTTCTTTGGGAAGACTGATAGTTTGGGAAAGCAAACTTGAAGGTAACATATTTGGGTAGTACGAGATTAGAGATTAGGTGTTTCAATTAGACTATCTTTCCAGTGCCGTGATTCCACCAAATGATAATTTGCAACATTCTCAGTGGACAGAAAACAAACTTGTTGGGCCATTAAAGTTCTCATAGTAGCCCAAGAGAAAAAATGGAGGGAGAAATGCAAAAACCATCATGCTGAGTTATTAATAAAGTTATTAATATTATTTATTAATAAAGTTGTTCAAGTGCATTAGCAAGGTACTTCAAATGGAAAGAGGAATGTATCAAACATTGTTCAACTTTCTGAAAAACTTCAATATTCTGAGTGAAATTAGGAAATGTGGAACAGCATTAGGCTGGGGAATTCTTTTATTTATTTTTTTTCATATACTAGTAGCTATGGAGTTCAATTTTAATTTGTTTATCTGTTGACATCCACTTACTTGCTCACAGTCAGACACATTCTTACATTAAATAAAACATAAATGTCAGATGCCATCACTAACCTCACTGGAGTTACATCATCTTAATCAGATATCTATAAAGTACTTCTAATTTAGTGGGAAGTACCCATGGAAAGGAAGAAATCACATTTTCTGAGACTCTTTCCAGCCAGTGTTGAAAATAATCTTTCATGGAATGGACTTCATTCAATGTTAGCGATCCCATTATTCAGCATTCACTTGCAGCTCAACCAAGTAAGTGTTCCTATCCTTATATACCACACCATGTTCTTGCAAAATTCAGATTCATATAAAATGGTTAGCAAATTAAAGAGCTTTTGATACATTAAATTAATTGGTTAATGAATGGTTAATAAAATCAGAATCAGGTGATCAGTGCTTACAAGGTGGATCTCTTTTGGGCTTCTCTTTTTGTAATCCCTTTGTGCAACATCTAATAAAGTAAGGCATAAGGTCAAAGATACAGTACCATAAAGGTTGAAGTCCATTGGAAAAGAAAGCTGAACAAATATTTTGATTAGGAAAACTGAGAAAAGAAAAGGAAGAGTGAGCCTTTGAGCACATGAGGTCTGGAGAAGACGGATACAGGTTGGTGTAATAAAGTTGATTTCCTTTGATACAAATCTTTATCTTTGACTACCACAAGCACAAGGATACCATTACTCCTAATCACATTGCCATACTATTCATATGGATAGCCATGGTGATAGTCCCCTGTTACTTTTAAAGAAAATGAACAAGAAAGTAGCTTAGGAAAGCTGAATTTTAGAATGACTTATCACAAACCGATTAAGGGGAAAAAAAAACCACCTTCCAAAGCCAGACTTAGCGCCCTATTTGATGAACCAACTCATCAAGAAGACAAATTTTTTCCCAGAAATGTTGGGAACATAAAACTGAAGAAGACAGCCCTAGATTCAAAGGCATTTCCAGCTTTAGAACATAGAACAGCTGGTAAAGGTGCTTTGATCAAGTAAACACTTTCTGACTTTTCTGCTCAGAAGGTAAACAATGCTGAGACACAAACCGTGTTTCAGCACACTCGCTTTTTTTTCTGGAGTAAGGGTTCCTCTCTCCTGTGTCCACTCATCTTGCTCATGCTTAACTTTTGTGTCTGATACTGCTTATGTGTCATGCAGGAATATGCTTTGCTACATAAGTAAGTAAAGAAACTTCTCCTAAAATCAGTTAATGTTGCTCCTCTTACAAATGCACACATCAGACTCTGGCCTGTACAATCAAAAAAATGCCTCTTCAAAGACTCTTGCTGACTCTGTTTCATTACGAAAAGCATGACCCCCAAATCTGTGTTTACATGATAAAAGAGAATGACTCTGAAGGTAATAGATTTTACCTTTTAAAAGAATTTGCATTACAAAAAAATGCATTTAAGTGGAAATAGATCTAACATAATACACATCTTAAAAAGCTGCCTCAAAATGTATTTTGGCAGAACAGCTGTTCTGGTCTCCTGAGTAAATAATTAAATGTTTTAAAAGAACAGCATATATACATATTTACCTGATAAAGTGGAACAAATACAGCCAATATTTTTTATTGTACTTGGAATACATAAAAATTATTTCTGCAAGGACATGAGCCAATATGGTTCTCATGATGTTGTAAACTTGTCCTGAGGGACAGCTTTAAAACTGAGGTTAAGACAAAAAAATACCACCACCAGCCCCATGCCCCTCCCCCCTAAAAAAACCACAACCAAACAGATAACCAACCAACCAACCAAACAAACCCCAACAATCAAATAAAACATACCAGAAAGACCTCAAAAAACCCCAACAAAAACAACGAAAAAACTCAAACAAAAAAACCCTCCATAACACCACCAAGGGAAAAAAAACCACAAAGAAACAATCCAAAAAACACCAAAAAAGCCCCAAAAGCATTCTGAAGACAAAATTAATTTTTATGGCAATTTTGATATCTTGGCTTTTGGGAATAAAAATAAGAACTTCAGACTTGTGAATATATTCTGGTTTTACACTCTGAAATTATTATTCTAACTTTCATCACTGACGTACAATTTCTGTTATGTATAGACATTTTCTCAGTTTGATCTGGTAACCTAGTTGCTTTTCAGTCCAAGGAAGGTGGGAACACAAGCTAGAAAAAATATTACAGAAAGCCTTTGTGCAGCCTGTGAGGCTTCTGGATAGTTTGGAAATGAGGAACATAGTTCCAGCCTCACAGCCACAGCATTGTAGGGGGACTGAACCATGTTGGATTACACCCTTTTCTGACCTATATATGGGGCCACTGGGAGGCATTTTAAAAACTTTTATTCCATTTTCAGTCTCAAGTGAAGGGTGAGACAATACAGATGTTACAATTCATGCCACCACAATCAGAAGCCAAACTATTTCTTAATTACAAAACATTATAAGCGTTTCTTGGCCTATCAGCTTTTGCCACGCAATTCCATTGATGCCTTAAAGCCAAACATCTAAAATTACCCCTCCTGGGTCTTACTACAACGTATCTTTCATAGTTTTATTTCTCCAAAGTATCTAGTCTTATTTGCAAAGCCATCATTTGAAACTTGTTTCTAGTTCCATTTCTCTCTCAACAATGTCTGTCCTATTCCATGGCATTTCTAAGTCAGCGTTTCTTATCTCAAAGTTTGGATGCATATTATGTGAGCCTTCTGTCAGGCTTTGAGAATTCGTTACAAATCCCTTTCCCACAGACCCAGCTCTCCAGGCTGAACCTGCAGAAAGAGGCAGTGACACAAAACCACAGCTATGTGTTTGTGTCATTCATGGGAGCAGTCCAGCCAGCATCAGAGGCCAGGAAAGAAGCTCAGCTCTATGGCTGCTGGTGTTCATCGACAGCTGATTTCTGTAGGAGGCTGTTTCTGAGCTAGAAAATGTCATGTTTTATGAATCTGCCTCCCTCACTTGGAGGATTCCAGTGAAAGAGAAGCAGAGCAAATCTCCAGTGTTAGCAACATAGAAGGCATTTCTAAAACTGAGGATTTGGCCTAAGGTCTGGTATCACACCTAATTTTTCAGCAGTCAATATCAAATATAAGGAGAAGAATGGAAGAATAGAATAAATTTCAATAATTAGCAATTGAGTCTGTTTTGTTTTCTGCATTTGTTTCACTCTTACAAGATTTGTCCCCCCATAAAAATGGTCCTCTTTACATATAAAAGGAGTCATCTGTTGTAATTATCAGGGAAGGCTTTATTTCTTGTAAAGCAGCAGAGTTACAGGGTTACAGTGACTTTAACATAAAGAATAGATAGGGACTTCCAATATTAACTTTGGTTTTCCACCATCTTTAAACCTATACAGAAATTCACATGATTAATTGAGATGTCTACAATGCAGATATCACCTTAGAGGCTCTGCATAGTTAGTGGCCATTTCTAGGATGCAATTCATCTTATACCAAAGTAGAGATTTTAAAGAGATCAGATGAATTGTAACCTGTAAGTGTCTATTGTTCTCACCAAGTATAATGGAAGATGAGTGAGTAGGTAAGATAACTGATTTCTGTACCACTGATGTCTAGATTTAGCTGCAAGCCCGCCTGTCTCTTTCCTGGCCGGTGCAGGAGCAGGCTCAACATCTGTGACTCCATCCATCAGACTGCTGTGACTCATGTTGGACTGGAATTTGGCTTCAATAAAGGTCATAACAAAGTCACAGCAAATGACATTTTCAGTCTAGCCATCTTGTCATTTTACAGGTATGCACACTGCTCTAAGTAGCACATATGAGTAAGACAGCCTCTTTGTTTACCTAGAAAAGCATCAAGTCATTAAATCTGAAAAAGATGACAAACAGATGCAAGGGATTAATTCCAAACACGTTTGAAAGCCATTAACAATGCTATCTGAGCTTCTCCCACAAACCTGAAGAGAAAATTGTTATTTCTGCTACATGCAACTTTTCTATTGCTTAAGCAATCACTGACTTTTTGGAAACACAAAACTGAATTCTTATGTATTTTCTCAGGTGAGATTTCTGAAGTGTGTTTTTCAAAAAGCCTGCGGTGATGAAATATTTTACTGTATGTGAATTAAATATCTGGATTTCTGTACTGAAGAGCCAAAACTGGCTTTGGCAATGGCATGTCTGTGAGCACACTAAGGGTACCAGAACACATGTATAGGTGTAATTGTGGCACAAGATTCCATTTGTTTCATCCATCCAGCACACCATCTTCTAAATACTAAGGAAGAAATGTGACTGAAGAAACCATCATATTGAAAAAAAAGTACTTTTAAGAGGCCTTATCCTCCCTAAACATTCCAATTCCATAAGACAGTTAGGATGTAAGAAGTAGTTGCTGGTAAGGTCTGATGACAGAGAGCTCAAAAGAAAATAATAATTAAAACACTTGAAAGAAGGGTTTCTCACTGTTATCTGTTTTACCCTTTATGTTCCAACCATTAAATAGAATCTCTTATATGCAGATGATTTCTTAGATGTTCAGAGAAAAAAGAGGCTTGAATCATGACCCGACATGGACTGTGATAGTGCTTTAGCCTTATGAACCTTCCCTTGGTTGATATGAGAAAGAACTGACCTCGTTTGTTTAATTTTGTGAGAGAATTTGAAGTGTGAGAGACATGTCCAGCAGGCCAGAGTCACATTCTGTCTCTGAAATAGATTTGAAGAGGCGTCTGGATATTGTCTTTCACGAATTGCAGTTTTAGGTGCCTCAGTTTTACCCGTGTCCTCAAGACCCTGTGACCACATCACATCTGACTGCCTTCAGACATTGCAGCAATGAGCTGGACATTGCAGCAATGAGCTGGACATTGCCACCTCAAGAGCAGTTCTCATTTATAGGTTGGACAATTCCTCTTCCTATGCCTCAGTCAGCATCTGGAAAGCGGCACGTAGCTCTTGTATTTTTTTTTTCCAGGGGTGGTGAAAATAAATATAAAAAAATTACAGCTACAGTATCTTCCTAATTAAGCTGTTATAGAATAAGTTCCCATTTCACTTACTCTGGTGTAAACGAAAAATAAATTACAGTTACCTTAGTTTATATCTGTATATCTTATCACAAGAAAACTAGTTTGATAATTTTTTAAAAAAATCTGGCATGTTATTTGTTCATTTGTTTTTATAGGATTATGGTGAAACTGTTGATTAGAGGGGAGAGACTTTATTCAAACAATTTGGAAGACGAGGAAGGGCTGTTGCACTGATGAAGCATAATCACATTAATACTTTATTGCTGTATTTGTCAATATATTAGAGCAATATTTTATTGTATACATTATTAAATGTTGCTGTTAAATGTTTTATGCTGGTTTGTTCCATTTTTTTTTTATTTTGACTGTGATAAATTTTGATCAGAAAGATTATTTTTTCCTTTTAAGCAAGAAAAAATGCTATCATTACATTAAAGAGAATTTATGAGGCCTAAGTCAAACCCAGTAAATAAAAAGGTGGTATTTTTCTGCCTCTTCTTAATCTTTCCCCTTCCCATATGCTCTAATTGTGTGAGTTCCCCATTATTTTCTCAGAAACTGGAGGGTTTATGAGTTTAAATTCTATTGTTGGAGACTGAGAACAGTTTGCCTTTTACAGTATCTCTACAAAACATCTGTAAGTCCTAAGCAACAAGCAGGAATTGGTTCAAGAAAGAAATATAGATGAATCACTAAGTAATACTGTCTCCAGTTTGACTTCCCAGGGGAGTGAAAAAAGGGAATATGAAAGGAACCTACCAACCAAACTACTGAAAATAACACTAAGTTTAAACTATTGAATGGAAATTAGGAGAAAAAGGAAATAATACAGAAATCAGGGTGATGTTAGCTTCAGAAGCCAGGAAGTGAAATGCATGACTTTTGAAGTCTCTCAGTACACATAGATCCTTAATAGGAATATTGTGCCTGCCTGCCACTTGAACCTTTGAAAACACCTTTCTGAAATCCTTTATCTCCTCTTCATGTAGATGTGCCATATCCATAACACTCATGGAAGGCCTGCACACCCTTTAACAGGGAAGGAAAGAGGAAGGGAAAATGTAGATCACTATGTAGAAAGTCAAATAAGGCACTGCCTCAGAAATGGAAATCCCAAACTTGAGGAATCATGGCAAGGGGTCTAAATGCTTAGAGAAAACCTCGAGTAATTTCATGTGAGGCTGAAAAAGCACAGGTTAGAAGAGGATACTGAGGGGAGACCTCATCATAATCTATGTCTTCCTTGTGAGGGCATGAGGAAAGGCAGGCAATGATCTCTGGGGACCGCTGACAGGACCCAAAGGAAATGCATTTGTGCCAGGGGAGGTTGGGGCTGGGTATGAGGTAAAGGTTCTTCCCCCAGAGGGTGGCTGGTCACTGGAACAGGCTCCCCAGAGCAGCAGTGGTCACAGCACCAAACCAGAGGGTGTTCAAGATTTTGAACAATGCTCTCAGGCTTAGGTTGTGATTCCTATCAAAAGTCCTGTGCAGGGTTAAGAGTTGGACTTGATGATCCTTGTGGGTTCCTTACAACTCAGGTTGTTCTGTGATTCTGTGATTTTGCTCCTGGCTTTTTTCACTGTTCTATTACTGTTCAGAACACAGAGCCTCCGCCCTGTGCTGGCAGTCTTGCTGCTGCCCAAGCATCCTGCTTAAGGGGGTTTAAGAAAAGCTCCCCAAGGAACATCTCCTGAGGCATCCATGTCTTGTGTCATTATTATTGTGAGGTGAGTGCCTGGAAACTGAACAAACTGCTGTTTGAACAGTGGTTGTTCAATAATCACTGAATAAATGTTTCATAAACTTTGTAAGACCACAGACTTTAAATATATTTTTCCATCTTATAAGTGTTATTTTTCTATCAGAGGAGCCACCCACCCCACCTATTTCCTCCAGGCTGTTTTCTCATATTATCTAATAAAGAATTTGATGTAATTTATTTAGAATTTCCTTTTGGGTTGTTTGTGTGGACCATGAATTCTTTTGAAGATATGCTGATAATTAGTCCTAAAGCAAAAGATAAATTTCTTCCTTTTGTAAATACCAGCTGTCCCATCACATCAGTCTACAGCAGAATTTACTCATTTTTTTTCCCTGTAAGGCCAGGGTATTTCCTCAAATCCCAGTGAAGTACTGTTTATGAGCGTGGTTTTTAATTGCAATCATCATACTAGATTGAACTGAGCTCTTGGTCATCCTTGGGTGATCCTTCCTTCATCATCTAGAAAATCCTTTTTCATCTTCCACCATAATTATAATATGGCAGCCCTATCTAACTTAGTTCATTTTACATTTAACTACTAATTATTGAATACTCTCTGACACGTCTTTACCACAGCTCCATGCTTATATGTAAATTATTTTATTATTGACAGACTGACTATAAAGTGCAATAGGATTTTTTTCTTTAGATCTTTGAATGGAAGACAATTTATCTAATTTTTTTTCTTTGTAAATGTCTAGATTCACATAAATGTGTATAGCTGTTATTTGCATGCACACATAGGTACATACACTCCCATACACATGTAGGACAAAATGTTTTGTTTGCAGAATATTGTTTGGTGTTCTTTGTTTTGTTGATTTTACATTTTTGCATGCCATAGTATCTTGGAGGGGTGGGAGGGTGGGTGTTTGTTTTTTTCCGCTCAAGGGAGACAAAATTCTACATGAAACTTTAATGCTTTAGCGTAAATGAATGTATATGTTATAAACAGTCAATAATGTCACGACATTTTTTGTTAAAGTTATGTCAATATTATTCTTTGGCAGTTAGATGTGCAAAGAGAAAGCTTGGTTTTCAAAGACTGCAGTAAGGGAGAGAGGTTAGGGCAGCCAGCTTCTGGATGCACACAGTAATACCTGCTCTGCTCTGGAACAGTCATACCAGACACAGGAAGAGACAATTTCATACCAAACTGCTCTAGGGGACTTCTACATGCAAGAAGTGGTGGCAGCCACCTCTGTATCAGAGTCAGGTAACACTTCCCTCTCACCTCACATTTGCATTTCCATGTGTAAGTAGAGTGATGAGGGTCATGCTGCAAGTTTTTGTCTCTGATTCCTGGACTAGATATAGTGCTCAGCATCCTAATTGTGACACAGGACATTCAGCTCCAATTATCAGTGACTAGCCTTCCTCTGACTCTGGAGATAGAGGCTGGTAATTTTGGAGCTGGACACTCTGAGCTCTATTTCTGCTGAGATATTAATGGCTGAGGATAGTACAAAGTGTATTGGCAGCTGCAGTATTGCTAAAGATCATCAGTTAGTTAATCACAGTGTATGCAGTGTAACAGCTCCATCCTATTAGCAGCATGTTGTGGGATTTTTTTGCAAGAATATTTAGTTTCTAAATGACATTTGGTCCCGCATGCCAAGTGCTGTATTTTCCCAAACCAATAGGCAATCCCTGCCCCAAAAAGCTTAGACCCTGATCCACAGAGGTAATTCAGCTCTTACTTTCTAGTCCATTAAGATAAATTACCTTGATTTACCTTTGTGAATCTGGGCCCCAAACTTGAAAGAAACAAAGCATAATAGGAGAGAAAGTGTGACTGTCCCCATGTTGCACAAAAGCACAGAGAAATGGATTTGCTCAAGGTCATGTAGGGCACAACAGGAACAGAATTCAGGTCTCTGAGTCCCAATCTAACATATTAACTACAGATTCTACTTTCTTCCCCTCTGTGCTTTTATACTTTCATGCGTGGTACAGAAAAGACCAAGTGCCATGTATTATTGAACCAATCTCTCCTATTTTAAGCGGCTGAGTTTCTGCTGCAAAGGTGCTTAGCAGGAAATTAATCAAGAGAAAAAAGGGAAAAAAAAATTAAGGGAATCTATAAATGTATTTCCACCAATTTGCAACTAGAAAGTTAGATCAATACAATATGAATCAGAAAATAAAATAAGAAAACAAACAAAAAAGGTCTCTAAGTTAAAGAATGTCATACTTACATTCCCACTGTGCTAAGTCCTTTAGAAAAATCTACCTCATCTGTATTATTTCCTCTCTCTTTCACTTTAAAGACAAATCTCATAATTTCCACTTTTACATATGCCAACACCCAAACCAATAAGTTTTTTTCTGCCTGGACCATGTCCTTGTAAGCCCCCCTGCCCCCCATCACTTTTGAAAGCAGTTCTGGAATTTGTTTCTCATATCTATTA
>VYXD01010885.1:59329-71784 GCA_013397195.1 Hylia prasina
TTTCACAACAGTAAGAATTTGAAAGAAAATTCTCAGCACAATGTGTCAGGCTTTTCTGCTCAGCTATAGAAGGGTTTTTAGTTTTCCACTTCCCCAGTTTGTCTGACATGTTAAAACTATATCTTTATGCATCTGTGCAAGTAGTCATTTAAATAAGGAATTTTAAAATATGTAATTTTGAAGGGGTTTTGGCAGGTTTGGTTGCGTTTTGTTGGGTTTTGTTTGTTTTTTTGTTTGTTTTTTTTTTTTTTGGTTTTTTTTTGTTTGTTTGTTTGTTTTACCATAGAGATCTCTGTATATTCCTTTGATTTAGGACTTATGAAATTAATTCAGCTACAGGGTTTTTGTTTTTTTTTTTTTTTTAATTAACATTATTATTCTTTATTGAGTTTATCTTTGTGCAGTTATTTCCTGTATTTAAGAAGCCTTTTCAGTTTTTATGAACAAAAATGTTATTTTTAAAACAACTTTCAGCTTTAGAGTTCAACATATTAAAACATTCTCAGAATGACGGATGGCAATTTTCTGAGCGCAATTAATCTGCAATTCCAACTGATTTCATGATGTTATTGTCATAAAGAATCACTGAATACTTATCCATTTTCTTTTACTTAATAATCTGAACATCAACTATGAATTTTGAATGTTGGTTTTTTCACTTACACATATTAGAAGTAGAAAGGTCAGTTTAATTTCCTGAGCTTGTTTTATTCAAATTTATCTGCTAGTTTCTTGAGTGCAGAGCTTAGCATAGTAAGGTTCCCTGTGCAGGAAAAACCAGGTAAAACTGATGGAGCAGAATAAAAGAGTATGAGCACTCCTACTGAAAGATGATGCTGACTCTGAAGACTGGTCCAGGGCTTTTCACCATCAATGGGCTGCTCTGTTTGAAAATCAATGGATTGTCATTCAATTCAAGAAATCAAGGATGGGATCCTCTACAAACAGTAGTGGGTGGAAGCATCACTTACTTCTGGAGGGTGCTACCAGCATGCTTCTTAAGTGAAGACAGAGAAAAAAATTTGTGCGCATTTCAGTGCTTGTCAGTGATTGATTTCACTTTCCAATTCTTCCATATCAACTTTGATAAATTCACAGCACTATAAGTCATTAATGACCTAAACCAAAGCATGTTCAATGACATTAAACAGAATATAAAGGCGAAAATGTTGTCATACAGATACATGAAACTTATTTACTAACTGAAGCTTTGTTCATGTGCACTAGCTTTCCAGGTAACTGTTCAGAATCCCTGCAGCATCATCAGTAAAAAAAGCATTTCTATAAGGTCTCACATCCATTTTCAAAGTGTCATGGCAAGTATAGAGTAAAATCTTATATAACGCTGATTTTTTTTTCAATATCTACAGATGGAATTTAAATGATTACATTCAAAGAGATGAAAAACAATTATGTTATCCTCCTTTTTTTTTTTTTTAATGGACTGAAGGAATTCTTTTATTTCCATGGAACTAAAAAGATCATCACTTTTCATGATCACCAGAAAACTTGAAAGAAATTTTCCCCATTTGACCCAGTCGACATCCCATGGAGCAGTTTATTATAAAAGTACAGCTATAATTTACTGAGAATTTTTTATCCTTTTCCTAGCACATATCCTTTTATACAGCGCCTGCAAATAGGTGCTGATTATGTTGGACTGGAGGACAGGATATTCTCTCAAAAAGCAGCAATGAATTGGCCAACTGAATTTTCAACTGTCACAAACAAGTTTCTGCAGCTACCACAAAATAGTCCCCAGTTTTATTGCAGCTGTGAAAAACATTATGTTGGCAAGAGCTTTCTGCTTCAAACACTTAACTTTACTTTGTCACTTAAATTATCCATCAAAAGTCACATTTTCTAATGAGCACCCTTTGATGTCTTCTTCTTCTTAAACTTGAGTATTTCAGCATGTCAAGGTGACTTCAAGGAGGAAGTGCACTTAAATTATTGTTCATTTGAAGGGCTTTTCTTGCGGACAGCATGATTATCTCCTCTTGTCAGGGAGGTGGCCAGAGGTTAGCTTTTGTTCTATCTTTGTCCTTTTTCCTCCATCTCCAGTTTCTTACTCATTCTCTGCCAGAATACAAACCAAGGCACTGATGTGTGTTGGATAAAATGTCCATCATGTTTCTGGTGTGTGGCTTTATCAAGTTATAGTAAAGCAGAGCTGTTTGTAACATTGACACAAATACAGTATTGGTGCAATCAAACTGGTAGTGAATAATGTGAATGTATGAGATTCTCAATTCCCACATTAAGGGTGAGAATAAAAAAATGGAAAGTGTTAGGTAACAGCTGAAAGGAAATGTCCCACAATCCAGGTTTTCTAATCCAGATAGTGAGTTGCTTTACTTAGATATAGGTGTCCACGATAGAGTCAAGTGTCTTCAGATGCTCATCTGAGACCTCAAAAGTGAGGATTTTACTTTGTTAGCCATAGGTCTCTCATTTTATTTTGAGCAAGTCATTTAGGTCCTCTTACTGAATTTATGGAAATGTTAATCTCCCAATAATATCAGTATCTTAGGTATTTTGTGTCTTATGATCCTGCTCTGCTTGTGAAACTGAAATTTCCACCCAACAATATACCATTTACATTGATATTCAGACATTTGTTGATAAATATAACAAAGGTGTATTACAAGACAAAACACTAAGTAAGTAAATTGCCATGCAATTCTGCATTTGTTGTCTTGAGGCATGCACTAAATTGAGGCAGACTAAATTCCTGAATTCTGAAGCCTCAGTTCCCAATGTCAAGTCCCAAGCTAAGAATCCTTAATACCTTGCTGGCACCTCCAATGCTTTATAAAACAGTATCCATCTTAAATGGAAAAGTAAATGGAGAGTAATAGCTGTAGTTTATATGACTCTAGATTTGTTTTCCAAAGTCCACTAGAGGTGACATTCTTCCCACTATTTTCACTACTACAGAATTAACAAAGAAAATTCCCTACTATAAAACCCTTTGAAAATAGAAACAAGAAAACAAATGCGATTCATATGACAACAGCAAGTTAGATAACAGAAAAAATATTCTGGAAAACCATTATCTCAAGAAAAAATTTGAAAGACTGAATTTCAGTTTGGGAAAAGTTACTGAGGCAAATGGATTCAGAAGGGGGTTCAAAACACAGGGCAGAGACACCATTTTGTTAGGAATTGTTCATCCACCTTTCAATTAAATGAGCAGATTCTGGTTGCATGCTTGGAGTTAATATGATTGTCTGACTAAAAGAAACAAACTGACATCTGGAAAAGATATATTAAAAAATCCCACCATCTTCTGAACTCAAAAAAGCAATAAACTTTATATTAAAAGCTAAAACTTTATTTCAAATTCCAAGAGAATTGAAGGATTTTATGTATATTTTTTTCTTTCTGACATGACTTTGAAGTTAAAAAGGTCATACTTATTTCACCTGCTCACTAATGGCTCTGTGGCAGTTACTGTAATTGATTGCAAAGTTGGGGGTTTTTTTTGTCTTTCTTTATGGATTCAGATCCTGCAGATTAGAAGCTTCAGGGATTATCAGGCAGCCACAGTCAGAACTGAAGAATTATCAGAGGATAATCTTGTACTATTGCAAACTCCCTGCTATTAGGTATCATCCAATCATTCATTCAAGGAATTGTTATATATTTGTTCAGCTGCTCTGCATTGTTAAAGTCTCCTTCATTCCCTTTCAAATTTACTTTCATGAACTGTATAAGCATTATAGATAGTACATAATAAGTCTCTGATGTAAAGAAAGAGCTGATTCTTTTTAATTTTATTTTTATTTAAACCAAGGTCAAGGTTGAAGAATCACACCCACGCACAGAACTTAAGATAATAAAAAAAAGTTATTTATAACTTTTTCTCTTAGTTTCCATGGGCAGGCTTCTCTTACTTGCTCTTCAATTTAACACTTCCTGATAGAGAGCAGTTCAGAGGCCTGAGTGGATCAAGAGTCATGTAAAATGAGGGCAAATAGAGCTCTATCTCAGTAGCTGTTGCTTTTGCTATTTCACGCTGGCAACTTCTAGAAGAGGAAGATTGAGAAATCCTGAAAGTAGACAGTCTACATCCTATAAACACAGAGGAAGAGGGTACCAATCTCTCTATGTCATTGGCTACTACTCCTCCTTATTTTTTGTTATGATGCCAGCAAGGAAACCATAACAGAAAATTAGGCAGAAATGTCTTGGTGACTGCACTGAGTTGTCCACTAAGAGATTGATGAATTTCCCTTCACATGGATGTCACTGATGACACAAATTGCAGGGCCAAGAGGAATAAGGCCTTGACATTCTAGAGATAGCCCCAGGCAACGGTGGGAACAGGCTGAAAAATGACACCACTTGGGCTAATTTTTAGGTCATGAGTAAATGCGAAGGGCTGGGCATTTTCTGAAAGGCTAGAAAGTAATGTCAGCAAGAACTGGTATTTCATGCATTCTACTATGCGTGAAACTCATTGCTCTTTTACATTGAAACAGGAAACTGCAGCCCCACATGTTTTAAAAACTAATGGAAAAAGATGATTTCCAACCTCTCAAAATGAGCACCAATCAAATATGTTCATGTCTGGTAACTTCAGAAATTATCTCCATTAACTCTGCCTCTATAACTAACCATGTTAGTTATGCTATAATGAATACTCAGAATGCTATAATTCCTAGGAAGAATATTTTAGCCAAAATAGGATTAAGCTCATATGTCATACAGGCCAAGAATACATATGTGGCCAGTTACAGAAGCTCATCTAATGGGATGGAATGATACTAACCATTCATTCTGTGCACTCACTTGTGTGTGTCTATCAAAGCAAGACTTTCTTATTTATTGAAAGCTGTTGTTGGACTATTTTTGAAACCTTTTCTCTGCACCAAGTGACATTCAAGGGTCACATCTCCTTCATTGTGCTCATTATCTAACCTTCCTCCTTAAATATATTCAGGGGAGGAATACAGTAGAAATATTTTTTGGCTTGAAGAAATTCCAAGAAAAATGTTCTCCCACCTGGAATTCTGGGCATCTGATAAGCTAGATGTGAGCTTGTCTGATTGTAAATGCATGCTGCATCCCATGATGTCATGGTTTTGTCTGGGATAGAGTTTATTTGTTTCTTAATAGTTGGTACAGTGGTGTGGTTTGGATTGAGTATGAGAATAATGTTGATAACAGTGATGGTTTAGTTGCTGCTCTGTAGAGCTCATCAGGGACTTCTCAGATTCCTGTGCTCTTACAATGAACAGATGCACAAGAAGCCAAGAGGCAGCACAACCAGAACAGCTAACCTGAACTGGCCAAAGGGATATTCCATATCATAGAACATCATCCCAATGTTCAAACTGGGAAGAGCTGGCTGGAAGTCACTGCTCACTGCTGGAAAACAGGCTGGACATTGATCAGTGCACAATCATGTAATTGTGAATCATTTATTTCTCTTCAGTTTTATTCCTCTCCCTCCCTATTTTTTGTTTGGATGATGATGATGATGATGATGATGATGATGATGATGATGATGATGATGATGATGATGATATTTGGGTTGTTTCAGTTATTAAACTGTTCTTATTTCAAGCCTTTATGAAATTTACCCTTTCTTTGTCATTTTCCTCCCTGTTGGGTGAATGGTGGGGGCAGAGTGAGTTCGCTGCACAGCCCAGAGCTGCCAGCTGGGGTTAAACCATGACGCATGGTTAAACCGTGCAGCACATGCTTGCACAAAGAATTGGGGTAAACTACTAATGTCTCTCATGAAAATACATATTGTTTAATGATAATAAACGAGAAAAAGATATGCTTCATACTGTCTCAATTTTCTCCTAAACAGTATTGCCTATGTGAGAGCTTTAATGTTGAAAAATCTAAGGGGAAAGAGAAAACTCTCAGTATTTATTTATGTATTTATTTAATGGGAAACTCTCCAGTAATTAATTACATAAAATAAGCTGAACCCTTGACACAAAGGAGAGAGACAAAGTTATGGGTCCTCTGAGGGCCTGAATATTTTTAGCTTGCCTCGCAACAGGTTCCTTGATGAGATTTATAATTTTGGAAGTAGCAGTATTCCCTTTTAAAAGGAATTCCTGAATGTAAAATTACTTACTTCAAACTAAGTCCACAGGGAAAATTAGCTGTATGGCCTCACTTGTGTAGCCGACAAGACTGAAGTGCTACCAATCCTCCATGGGTCAGCAAGGAAATTCACTATGTTCAATACTGACTGGTGGTACCCTGCATTATGCAGGTGATGCTGAAAAGAAAGGGTGAGTCCCATATCAGCCTGAAGAAGTCTGGTGTCCCAAAAGTTTTAATCCCTTTTGTGAATTTAGGCTATTCTTTTAAAACAGAGAACACTACTTTGTTCCAGGACAGAGATTGCTCCCACTGAAACAAACTGTCATCTGCAGGTCTCACTTGAAGTGCAGAACTTACACAAGCAGGAAGATGCCTGAATGGACTTAAACTTTTTTTTTTCTGCCAAATGCCCAGCTACATGTTTGAGAATAAAGCCTGATAAATTAACGGCATGCACCTATTTCTAATCTGGGAAGAACAGTTTGTCTGCTTTCCACTGATGTACCTAGAACTGCAAGTAACTGTGTGCTTCCTCTCTGTTTACCAAATAAAATGCTTTAAACTGCTTTTTGATTTATCATTATAACCCTACACATATTCTTACCCTGGATCCATCCCACCTCAGTTTTTGCATTTCATATAAAATTATCCATTAAGGGAGCTCACAGAAATGATCTGCAGCCCAGTGTTCATGATATTCATACGGAATGACATCCACAAGTTCTCTGAGTTTCAGAGGGAGCATTTATCCACAGGAACCAGTGTACAGGTTTCTTTTTCTCTTGTCATAGAGCAGGTCAGAGCCATATTGTACAGACATGTTGTCCAGTTGTCTGAAGGAAGGAGCAGAGTGTACCCTCAGCAAGTTTGGTGATGACGTAAAAATGAGCTGGAGCACCTGTCATAAGAGGAGAAGCTGGGAGAACTCAGACTGTTAAGCCTCAAGTATAGGGATCTGATCAGTGAATATAAATACATAAAGGAAAGGTGCAAAAAGGACAGATTCTTTTGTGGCCAGAATCAGAGATAATGGGCAAAAGTGAAATGCATGGGGTTCATCCTGAATATCAGGAAATATTATTTTGCTGTGAGGATAACTGAGGGCAGGGATGTTGTGGGGAGCTCTATTCTTGGAAATACACAGAAGCCATCTAGGCATCATTGGGCTGCTCACTATAGTCGTCCCTGCTTGAGCAGGGAAATTGGGCCAGATAACCTCCAGAATACCCTTCCCCACTCAATCAGTCCATTATGATGTGATTCTGTTTATATGGATACACCTTTTTTAACTGTAGGCTTCCTATACTTTTGTGAAAAATTTCGCCTCACTTAGCAGTTTGTGCAGTATGTCCAGGGAAAATAGTCTTAAGTATGAAAACAATATTCACCCAAAACATTCTAGGTTCTTTTTTCCCCCCAGATAATGATTCTAGAGACCTAGATCCTACTCTGAATTTAGGTTCCCTTTCAAGACCAAACACTTGACTCATGTCTAGAGAAGAATTCAGTTCAACATACAAGACCAAGACTTAGGCTGACAGGCAGACAGGTAGACAGATTGAGTGATTAGGTATTTAATTCTCTCTCATTCAATTCCTGAGCTATCCAAACTCTCCCAGCTCTGTTTCAGTATGTGTAAAATCCTGGCTCAGAAGCAAATATTGTGCTTATTGTACATAGCTCAGACAGATATTGTACAAATGCAAACAAATATAAATGATAGATACTGAATAATTGCCGTGTGTTCCCCTGACTCACACCTAATGTAAGAAAAATCACTTTTGTTCCTTGTTTTCTGGCTGTTGTTAGTTTTGGTTCATATTTATTTTGTTGCCTTAGCTGTTATTTTGTCAGCTTCAGATGTTTCCTTTGAAACAGACAACATGTTTTCCCCTAGTTTGTTTTTTTTCCTACTAGCTCTGTCATAATCTGTCAGGTACATTATTTTTCTATATGTAAGGGTTGTTACAGAAATATTCAATAAGGAGATTTTAAAGAAATCATATGAATATTTTTAATCTAAACACATAGATATGTTTTAGGAAATGAAAATGGATATATATGACACTGAGGGCTATGTAAGCTCAATGCTTTTTATACTCGTAGTAAATGGAAAGAGATGTTCCAAGCACTGGAAACTCTTCCATCAATTGTTTAGTCACATTATAGAGAAGATTCTGTCTCATATCTTACCCTTTCTCTCTACCATCTCAAACATCCCTTACGTGCTATATTCCTGTTTTGTACCTGGAATGTTGGGATCTCATTACAACAGTCAGTGGACAGAAGAAGCGCCTCAGGGGGCACTGAGGTTATTCATGTGGTTCAAGGCAGGACCAGATCTCACCCAGAAACAGAAACTTTACAGGTTGGATTCTGCATCTTCAGAAAGTCACGTTTTTACCAGTGCTATAGCAATCTCCATACTTAGAAATTTGTTCAAGTCAGTCCAATGGAAGATCTCTGCATGGTCTATGCAAGGCCTCTAAGACAAATTACAGTTTGTGGAGGACTTTTTACATGGATGTGGCTAGTTTCTCCATTTTCATTTGGGTGGAAGAAAAAAGGAAATATAAAAAAAGAAAGTAAAAAGTATTTGTAGAAAAAATACTGTTTATCTTCCAGAAATTTGATTACTAATATAAAAACTGTTGTCCTGTGGTGTAAATGACCTGTCTTAGAGCCTTTGAGCAGCCCTGGATAAGTTTAGAATGTTGTCCCAATGAATGAAAACTTAAAGCATTGAACTATGAATAAACACATACTAACATAGCCATTAGAACCTGTAGACCTGACTTCCAGTTTTGAATTTACCACTGGGCTGGAGCAAGGAGTTGTGGCGTGTGATAATGTTATTTAATTCCTTTCATTTTTGTTTTTTTGATGAAGAAAATTTTCTTCTTTTTCCCCATTCAGGATGTGCCTTGAAATGTCTGAATTTTGATAGAGATTAAGAGCAGAGTGAAGCGCTATCGGTAGGTGAACAGACACCTACATGCACACAAATCCCTGAAGAAGTCAGAGAAAATTTTCTTAGTCTCCTACATTCACAAAAGGCTGTAACCCTATTAAGAGTCTTGGAGAGAGCAGCAGAAGCTCTTGCCTTGAAAAGCCCAAGGAAAGAGTTAACAGAAAGCATGCCGCCTCTCTTCAGCAGCCTTGAGCAGTTGGTGACTTTGCCATTAAATATTTTCACATGTAGGTTTTCTATTTGCCTTGAATTACTGAAATACACTAAGCACATCTCTCCAAGGACCCAAAGCGATGGTGTAATAGGTTCTTGCTAATAGCTTGAAACTATACAGCAATCTAGTTTTAAAATACAACACAAATCTTTATCTAAAAGCACTAACACCTCACTCCTGTGTTCGCCGAGTATGTTTTCACATTTCTTTTTGCAATGCCTAGCAGGGAGGGGGTGGGCGGTGGGGAAACAGCTACAAGAGAAATGATGCATTCCAGGCAAAGAGCCAATTTAAAAAGTCTGTTCCCTCCAGTTTGCTGTCACTTGTCACGGTTAAACAAAACATGGAATAGAAAAAGAGAAATTGGCTTCAGTGTAAATGTCAACATTCTGATTAAAGCAAACATGAAGCATTCACAACTCTTGACAAAAAAAAAAAAATTAAATTAAATTATGAAGGGTATGCAAATGAGGCCCTTCTTCTGTATGATTAAGGGTATGTATGAATTTGCATTTTCTGTGTATACTATTAAAACTAATGTAACAGAGCTGGGTGCTCGAGAGCATGTAGGGATCCTTTTTTAGGGGGTGAAGCTTCCCATTGTATTTGTGCAAACTGTGTGAGAGTGTGGGTGCATCCCCAGGTGTGGGGTGCATGCATTGTCTCACACTAGGCATGTGTGGGTCACTAAATGCTGCATACTCCTGACTTTTGTCCACTCCTGTTTACCTGTAGGAAAAACAAGATGGTTCTTAACTTTGGGAAGATATTCCACTTCTAATATACAAAATGTGACTAATGTACTTGGTTAATGTCAGCAGCAGAAAAAGACAACAACAACAACAACAAAAAAAGTTCTGAAATGGGGAAAAAGGTAAGACTTGGAAGTAAAAGCAGAATCTGGAAAGAAAACAAAACAAAACAAAACAAACAAACAAACAAACAAAAAAACCCAAAAAAACCCACAAAAAAAACCCCCCAAAAAACAAAACAAAAACAAAAAAACCCAAAACAAAACAAAAAAACCCCACAAACCCCACAAAAACCCCACCAAAAAAAAACTTCATCACTTGAGAATACTTGAATTGTGCTGTTTTCCAGGAAGGATAATGGAGAATTATAAAAAATATATTAATAATTTAAACCTAGGTAGGATATGGTCCCAGTTCCTCTGTGTCTTATTAGGCACAGATCTTGGAAATTGAATTGTTTGAAATGTGCTTTTGCAAAGCTCTCAGCATGCATTCATAACATAAAATTTTAAAGCAAGTGTAATTCATTTGAATTCCATAATTAAAATTAATGGGAAAATGAAAAATAAATGGCTTGCACTGGTCCAGTTCCCCTTCTGTGGAATGTGTTTTACTGGTATGCCTTACTGTGTATGTGATATACTTAAGTTTGGTTTGTTTTCTTTTTTTTCCTTTCCATATTGGTTTCTCTGTGTGAATCTATTTGTAGCTATGTTTTCAACTATTCCTTCATCAGTAAATATGCAAATACATGAAAATACTACATAAGCCACTAGACAATATTCCTTACCCAGAATTAGAAGGTATTTATACTTAGACAAAGCAGAGTCTGTGCACTCCAAACATGTTATTCATTACTTCAGGACACTACCTACTACCTCCTCCCTACTTCTTCGCCTTAGAAAATGTGTGTACAGAAAAGAAATCTGAGATTACCACAGATTTATTTTTAATAACTGTATTTAGAAACATAAATTCTGTTTTAAAACCTATATAGCAAATTTAAAGACTGGTATAAGTTAGGCATGTTCAAGGTGCATGAGGATTTATCTGGGTTGCTAAAAGCAATGCCCGCCTGCATTTTATTTATCTGTTTGCTACAAGAAGCCTACAGTGATGGGCTCAGCACAGCACTCAACAAAATCATGCGTCTGTCTCCTGCATTCAACTTTAAGGGGTTAGGTTTCTCCTGTTTTCTCTCTTCCTTCTTCTGTTCTTGCTGAGAATATTGTTTCAATGAAATTAACAGTCTTTTTATCTAGACAGTCTAATTATTTATCAACATAAAGGATGGATAAACACATATTTTTCATTTTCTAATGTTTCTTACCAATAAGATTGCACTTTTACAGTGGTATATAAAAGTCCCTCTTACTGAGTATACCAGTCCCTTTCATTTTTCTGACCTAGAGGCATGAAGTCTTAGGTCCAATAATAATTAGCATAAATCGAATGCTGCAACATATTTCATACCCTATGTATTGGATATCTGGAATCCCAGCAAGAGTTCAAGGTTTTTCTTGCATATAAGAAGCCACTCTGTTGATTTCAAAGAATTTTTAAAATGGAATTAGGCTCAAGTACTCTATATTCCTTCTCCAAAACTCCTGTTTTACCAGTATATTTTTCGCTTTATGCCAAACAAACTTTCTTTCCCTGTAGCACAGAGGGAGAAATGCACTCAAGTAGGGAGGTGAACAAGACCAAGTCACACCTGACTGACTGAGACCTGATTGCTATAGATGGATTCTTGTAAACTTGTAGAACTACAAAGACCAGGGGCTCTGCATGGGGCAGCTGTGGACATGGGCACACAAATATGATAGACTGACAAAAATTTAAGCTTTACCATAGATTTTAAATGGACTTCTACCTTGCAGGCAGGAATAAGAAAATAAAGATTTGCTTTTTATTTTTTTCCTAAAATATTCCCTACTGCTACCCTATCCTGGCTTACAAAAGGTATGAAACAACAGAATCATAACTTGCAGTGAGATTATTCGTGGACCTAAGTTAAGTATGATTTAGAGAGAATATAGGTTTAACCAGTGACTCAGTAGCAGCTGCAATGGCATCTTAAGTGAGAACAGGCATAAATGTAGATTGTCCAAATTAGGATGTATATCCTTCTACTGACTTCTATAAGTGAAGGGTTGGACAAACAGCAAGAGGAAATTTCAAGGAATTGTCAGGCCATTTGCCTGAAACCAAACCAAACATAAGGTTATATCAATGGAAAAATAAATTATAGGACTCATTGAGATCAACTGTTGTAGAACCCATTGTCTGCCCTTTCTCCACCACCATAACCAAGATTACATAAACTCCTGAAAACAGAGTTCTATCAGTGCAAATTAATAATGAAGGTTAAAAAGAAATCTTAATCACAGACATGATAAACTACTGATTTAGGGATTAAATGAGGGTGTATGTTTGTATATAT
>VYXD01010885.1:74228-87688 GCA_013397195.1 Hylia prasina
GAAAAAAAAAAAAAACAACAACAAAAAACAGCTAAACAATATCAGGGAACATAAGGCTTATGCCTCCATCCTAAAATAAGGATTCATTTACTACTGATCTAAACAGATGTTTATTTAACTACTTTAAAAGTCTGGTAGAGACCTCACCATGTCATCTGAAAATCTGTTTCTGGGTTTAACTTTTATTGTTTCAAGAACTTTTTTTTAATATATATATATAGGTAATCTTAGGGGAATGAAAAGGAAAGGCAGCTATTTATAAGTAAACTGAAAGTAGGAACAGCATAGGTAGAGCATTGTTCAGATTGATGCAGAGATTGAAAATAACAGTACATGAGGAAATAAATGAACCTTAAAAATGTGCTACATCCTTCATCACAGAGTAATGGGCTGAAATTCTGTAATTTATGGAGTCTGAATTCTATCTTTGGCTTTCATCTAGATTCTAGGATTAGATGTTAGTCATGCATTTATTGCATTTCTGGATGTGGAAGCATGATTTGGCAGAGTTTTCAAAACAAGACCAACAGCAATTAAGCTATATCTAAAATTTCTGTACATAAAGAGTAGAATAGATCACATTGAGAGATTATCTATGTACATATAAATGAGATATTGGAATATGTGACTGACACAGAAGAATATTAAAGCCAATATTAAAAGTAATGCTGCTGCCTGCCAAATGAAGTCAAAATAATGTTAACTTGCTAATATGACAATCAAAATAATTTTAATGCTACTACTGCTGCTGAAGTCAGGATGCCTAGAGCCCATGTATTAATATCAGAATTTCCCACAAGTTTGTTTATACAAGTATTATCTGTCACCAAATGCTCTCAATATAATGGTTTTAGTTATCAATCTCAATTGAGGGGATTTGCTCTTTTTTGTTGTGCTTTTTGTGTGTGCGTGTGTGTATTTTCTTTTCCTGTTGTTTGAGGGTTGTTTGGTTGGTTTGGTTTAGGTTGGGGTTTGGTTTTCTTTGTGAAATAGATACTTTGAAGTTATGAGGTGCACTGCAGGAAGAAAATGCTTTTAACCTTGCCAAGTACTTTTCTATAGTGGAGTATTTTCTAACTAGCGAATTATTCTTATGCAGAATTCTGAGTATTAAAAGCCTACTTAAAACAATGCAAACTTTTTTATTTCCTTATGCTTATGGAAATAGTGGATCAACATGTGAAGCCCACAGATTTCCAGAAACAGTGATTTTATCCAAAAAGGTAAAACTCTCTAAATTGGATATGGCCATCAATTCTTGAACTGATAGTGCATTGACCATTTCCAATGAGACATTGTTTTAAACTTTCACACATTTACTTGAGGGACTGACTCTGCATTTTTAAGTCCCTTTATTCAGGTCCATGCCTTGTCTGCATCATCATTCCAGCCCAGAGAGATACACAGGAGGACAGTAGCTCCTTCACACACTGTGGCTTCCAAAAAAAGATCAGATGAAAGTCCAGCTATTTTCTGATCTCTATAATGATATAAGAACCCCAGGGCAAGCATTAGAACACTATTCTGAGTCTTTTTAGGCCTGAAAATAATTGGGCATATCAGAAACAGACTCCACTTGCTGTTCTTACCCTTTTCTAAAGCATGGATATTTTTCAGCTTTAAGTACTGAAGTTATTGCACATCGCTTCTTTGTTTTTCTTTCAGCCTATTGCGTAAGTTTAGTCCTTGTCATTCTGTGGACTTAATTTTCCAATCTGTTGGCTGTTTTTAACTTGCGTATGCCGTTCTGAATGATTTTTTTTTTCATTCAACATCCTGAATCATGAACATTAAAAGTAGATATCATATTCTTATGTCAAATTTTTAAATATCTTATACAAAAATCTACTGTCTTGACTGTACTTTATTTACACCAAAAGAAAGAATTTGCATCTAACAGCTTATTTACTGTTGCATACATGCTATTTTATCATAAGTCCTTATATTGCATTGATTTGATTTAACTGATTATCTTCCACGACCCTAAAACTTTCTTCATGGTTATGTATTGTTTAGGATAAGTCTTAGCTTCTTGTTGGTAAGGTAACAACAAAAAGGAATTGTATGTGTTAAGAAAACACATACAAGTGTGTTAAGGTGTTGTTAACATACTTGTATGTGTTTTCCTAATACAGCATTTTTCATTGATATTCCTTAAACAACATAATTTGAATAGTAACCATTTAAAGTGAAAATTTCTGAAGATTAACCTGTTCCCTACCCTTGGCTAGCATACTTAAAACAATACATGGTACTTTATAAGCTATGGATACACTTTTCACAAAAGAAAAAACATTTGATAATAAATAGTTTCCTAGATTTAAAATATTTTGATGCTGCCTTTTAAAAATGCTGTTAAATTTCCATATTAAATTTTTAAAACCTAAAGATGCAAAACAGACTTTTGTCTATCCTGTACATTCCCTGGGCATCTCATATACTGCAAACTTTGGAGAAACATTTAAATAATCATAATAAAAAAAAAGCACTTTGGAGACGTCAGCTATGTTCTATGAAAGTAAGTGTTGCCTTTGAGACCACTGAATAACTACAGAATAAATTTTATTTCTAAAAACATATCTTTGACAGTGCCTATTACAAATGCAATTTTTATTTATAAGATATAAACCTAATATGAACATACGCACAACTTACTACTTCATTTTATAATAATAAAGGATGAAAAAGTAAATTGCTTTCCTTGGTGGTACTGTCCATGTTCTTAGAAAAGGGGAAAGAGGCATATTAAAATTAGACACACATTTCTTCAACTGGTACAAGCAGGTCTCTTTGAGACGTCAATATTTTATGAACTGGTTTGCCTTGTAATTGGGAAAGCTAGTGATTTAAAAGTAAAATGACAATCAAGCAGCCAATGTGAGAAATTAGGCAATGTCCATTATATCAGAGATGTGCATAATTTATGAACTCTGAATTTCAGCAAAGAAAATAAAAGTCTGATTGTCTTAGGGTGTGATTGAACCCAACTGAAATGTTTTCCCAGAGATATCGGTAGCTTGCAGACCAGATCCATTCTGTTCAAATCAGGAATTACCGAGACCTCTTTTTTCTGAACAGTGAAAGAACTGTGGGTAATATGCTGGCTGGAGATTGTCATGGGCATAACAATGACAAACAATTTTCATTCTTGGAGAACTGAGGAGGGCAGTCAGCAGCAGAACTGTTACCTTGGAGTTCTCCAGGGCAGAGTTCAGCCTGTGTTTAGGCCACAGTTAACAGACCCCCATGGGAAGCAGTCCTGAGGGGCAAAGGATGATGCCAAGGTGGGGCTGTGGATCTGCTGGAGGGCAGGAAGGCTCTGCAGAGGGATGAGGACAGGCTGGATCCATGGGCTGAGGTCAATTGTTTGAGGTTCGACAAAGCCAAGGGCGGTGTCCTGTCCCTGTGCCACAACAACCCCTGCAGCTCCAGGCTGGGACAGGGTGCCTGGAAAGCTGCTGAGAGAGAAAGGACCTGGTGCTGGTTTCCAGTGGCTGAACATGAGCTGGAGTGTGCCCAGGTGACCAAAAATGCCAATGGCACCAGGCCTGTGTCAGCAATAGCGCGGCCAGCAGGACCAGGGCAGTGCCCATCCCCCTGTGCTGGAGGCACTGGTGAGGCCACACCTGGAATCCTGGGCTCTGTTTTGGACCCCTCACTAGAAGAAAGACATTGGGGTGCTGTAGTGTATCCAGAGTAGGGAATCCAGCTGGGAAAGGGTCTGGAGCACAAGTCTGATGCAGAGTGGCTGAGGGAGCTGGGTGGGCTCAGCTTGGAGGAAAGGAGGCTCAGGGGAGACTTTATTGCTCTCTACAATGATCTAAAAGGAGGTTGAAGCCCGGTGGGGTACAGCCTCTTCTTTCAAGCAAGAGGTGATAGAATTAGGGAAAACAGCTTCAGGCTGTGCCAGGAGAGGTTTAGACTGGATATTAGGAAAAAATTCTTCTCTGAAAGGGTGGCCAGGCATTGGAACAGGCTACCCAGGGCAATGGTATAGCCCCTGGAGACTGTTTAAAAGACACATAGCTGTGGTGCCTAGGGACATGGTTTAGTGATAGAGGTGGCAGTGCAGGTTTAATAGTTGGATTTGATGATCTTAAAGGTCTTTTTGAACCTTAAATGAAAAAGAAACACAACGGAACAAAGAAAACAACCCTTGCCCCCCCTTATATCTACATAAATAAAGCTTTTGGGAGTTTAATTTGTTTGTTTGTTTATTGGTTCATTTAATTGCTGAAATATTTTAATTTAATCTTGTCTTTGGGAATTCCTAGTCTCCATCAAAAAGAATGGAAAAATAGCTACAAAAGTATAGATCCATTGCCAGTGGGTTTAAACAGAGAGGCATTACTTAAAATAATGTTTAGTTGATCTATAACTGAGGCTAATTACCCAGTGTCATCAAAAGCCATTAACAAATACATAAGGTATTTCTTATCGGGACCTTATGTAGACATGAGCTTAGTTTTGACCATATGCTGACATACAGTCATGTTTAAAACTCTTCCCCAGTGTCAAGGACAGTGGAGAATGACAAACACAGATTCAATTTCAGCAGAATTATCATGTCTTCCTGTATCAATGAAATCTCTGTGGGATAAGAAAGTTTTCTTCTGCGGGAATATCACTTCAAAGCAGAGCTAAATTTTAAGCTTTGTCTAACAAAAGACAAAGGAGAAAATAGGGAGAAAATAGAGAAAATAGGGGAAAAAATCAAAACCAAACCAAACCAACCAACTAAACAAACAAACNTACTAAGTTTTGATCGATTGATGCAGTGTCATATTTGACTAAAGAGGTGGGAAAGTTGCTACTGTTGCTTTGTGCTGGCTAGAAGAAGAATGCACTATTGATTTTATATGTTGGATGGGCTGTCAGCGTACAGTGCATTGTTGATTTTGACTTTTATAGCCAACATGTTTCCTTTAATTGGATCATTTGTAAAAGAGAGGAGGGTACCTGTTCCCTTCTGACAGTGACTGATTACAATCATTTCATGTTTGTCAATATTTGATAAACCCACGGTTACCCAACAACATGGCTGAAAGCAGCATCTTTATGCATTTGTTTGTTTGCCTTCTTTCTTGTTTCTGATTTCAGTAGTCTCCGTGTAACCAGAAAGTTGTGCCAGCAACTCCTTCTTCTTCATCTTTTTTTTTTTTTTTTTCTTTTTTCTGAGATATTTTTTGTAAGTTCTTCTTGTGGACGAAGATGAACTGAGTAAGGAGGAGAGGATGAAAATTTTTACTTTGAGAGAACATCACTGCTAATATCTCTTCATAACAGAAAAATTCTGGGGCACCCATTAGTGCCCTTGACCTTGTTGCTCTCATTGTTATTTTTGATGATAAGATGCAGTTCTGTAACATTAAAACTGAGCTTTCCACTCTCTAATGGTGAAATGAAAAGCAAAATACCTATAATGTACCCAAAACTTTTGTCTTCCTTCTTTACTTTTTTTCTTTTCACCTCTTTTCCATTATTATTATTAACTGGTTTGTTTTGTGTTGTTTTTTCCCCCCAATCTTCTGGATGCAAATTAAAATATCACTACATAGAGGTCTGGAGTTCAGGGAAGAACAGAAATGTGTGCGCAAAGCATTGCTANTTATTCCCATTCAGGTAAAGAATGTAATCTATTTCCCAGAACTATGTATTAATATACATTTAGATCTATCTATCCTGCTAGCTATAGCTATATCTAACCACAATAAAACAGTTGAGCTCTCTCAAGTGTTATGCCTTTAAGTTAAACTTTATTGAAATAAAATAAGGAAAGAACAATACATTTTGCATTCTTCAGAAACTAGTGTTCAATAAATACTAAGTTTTGATCGATTGATGCAGTGTCATATTTGACTAAAGAGGTGGGAAAGTTGCTACTGTTGCTTTGTGCTGGCTAGAAGANATATTTTTTGTAAGTTCTTCTTGTGGACGAAGATGAACTGAGTAAGGAGGAGAGGATGAAAATTTTTACTTTGAGAGAACATCACTGCTAATATCTCTTCATAACAGAAAAATTCTGGGGCACCCATTAGTGCCCTTGACCTTGTTGCTCTCATTGTTATTTTTGATGATAAGATGCAGTTCTGTAACATTAAAACTGAGCTTTCCACTCTCTAATGGTGAAATGAAAAGCAAAATACCTATAATGTACCCAAAACTTTTGTCTTCCTTCTTTACTTTTTTTCTTTTCACCTCTTTTCCATTATTATTATTAACTGGTTTGTTTTGTGTTGTTTTTTCCCCCCAATCTTCTGGATGCAAATTAAAATATCACTACATAGAGGTCTGGAGTTCAGGGAAGAACAGAAATGTGTGCGCAAAGCATTGCTATAAATTATTTGAAGAGAATTCATGTTGGTATTTTAATTGTGTCTTTGATGCTCAGTTCACAGATGGCTGATAATTTCATCTGGTGTACTGAACAGTTCTATGTTTTACTCTTTAAAAAGAAGATGCATTCACAACTCAGGCTCAGTCTTTGTTCTCTCCTGCTTAGTGAGGCAAAACCTCTTTCATTTTCACCTATGTTAATTAGGACTAGTAATGTCATCAGTGTGGGAATATCTTCAAGGCACACAGGGCTGTGAGGTGGAATAAACACTCTTGGCCACAAACCTCACATCATGATCAGAGCCCTAAGAGATCTTCTCCAGGGCATGATGGAAGTACCTTGTTTGGGACAAAACATCCTTGTTTGTGAAGATTCAAAAGAGGCAGAAAGAAACACTGTTCTTTGAATCTCTGGAAATCTGGTTTGCATATGGAGTAGCTCCTGAGCCTTGCCTGGCCAGCTGCCCTGTTAGCAAAAGGTGGTGGATATCCTTTCTTCAAGCAACACAGAGGCAGCACCTGTACGATTATTTTCCATATGGGCAGATGTGAGAAAACTACACAGAAACATGCTTATTCTTTTGTACTTCATTTGCCTGGGAAAGAACAGTTACTAAGATGTGGTCTGCCTGAGGAGAAGAAAACAGAGGGACAGGCTCCCTGTCTCCACTTTGTTTCCTCAGATGGTCATGAAAGCAGTGCTGTCCATTGGTTTTCCTAGGAGATGAATACACAGCATATAAAGTTCCTTTTAATTCTATGTCCGGTCCTCTTAAGGGTCCTGGAAGCCTCCAAAAACAGAAAGAAGGGAGTCAGAGATTCACATATGTACTTCAGGTTTACTTTAACATAGGTAAGGAGAAAGAAGAGGGACTAGCTTCAGAGATTAAGACAACAAATGAATTCCAGCTACTGACCTCAGTGTCAGAACAAAGTTCAAAACAGCATGTTCTTGAAGACACAACGGTTCATCTTTTTTCCAACGGAACATAAAATATAGCTTTGATGCCACAGTGTAGGTAACCAAGAGGTCAGCAAGCAGCCACTGACAAAAGAGGTGAGTGTAAAAAAAGAATTCAACAAACTAAATTATGCTGCATATCACTTTCTCACCTTCCCTTAATTTTCCTTAGAATTAGAAGATATTTATCCACTAAAAACCACAGTGGATTTAAGGCAATCAGAATCTTGTGGACTTTAACTCCTGAGGACTCCTTCTAGAAGCCAAGCCAGTCTGTGTGCCTGGCTGGTAGCAGAGGTTCACAGGTGGCCCAACAAACATAAACATGGGAACTTCACACAGAGCAGCAAAGACAGTGACCAGTGTCTTTATCCAGCTTATCTGCACAAGTTTTCTTCCCACATCTATCTTGATTAGTGCATTCTTCTGTTTGAGTCCCCTCCTAAATCATCTTACTTCTGATTATGTTTTCCCTACTGGATCCAGATTTGAAATCTTCACATCTAAATTTGGTATTTCTGTTCTTTCTGCTAAATTAATCTTGACCTAATTTAATAGTAGTGATGGCTTGCAGAACTACGCTCCATGAGGACTCCAGAACTCCTCTTCAATATTCTGTGAGGATTGGCTCTCTCTTCAAGTCACCTCTGATTGCTTGTGAAATCTAGCCATGACATCATCACAATCTATAACTTTTGTCAGCTTCTCACTCTTTGATTTTTCCCATCCAACAATTGCCCAGTAACTTCTCATCTTCTGGTCAAAGAAATAAAACTCATGCCAAAGACCAGTCATTTACCAATATAATGTGATAGATAAAAGAGCCTTGACTGATTGAAAAAAAAAAAAAGCTTCTTTCTTCACAATCATGGCATTTTCTTGTTCATATATTTCCATACATAGATAGATATATATAAGCATATTTATATAAGCAGATATATATGGTATATTTATGACTTTTTTCATCAAAATATATTTTTTTCATAGTATTCACACTGCTTAGTCAAAACATTCTCTTCATTTTAAAAAAGAGGATTTTAGTCTCCCTAGGGTTGAAAAACACCACTTCTTGATATAGATGGAAACAGAATTAGTGTATAAATTTATGGATATTTGGACTTCAAATTTGAATCTAAAAAACCAAATCTAAATGAAAAGTAGCAGCTTCAAGTGTTTAAGTGACTCTGAGGCACAACTTTCTCCTAGTAAGGAAAACAACTCCTTAATCAGAACTGTTTTCTGAAGTTGAGTGTTTATGTTATTGTTTTGTAAGAGAAATAGAGACCACTTTTAAAGATAGAAATTATCATAATTGTTAAATCCCTTTTAAAATAGATATTCAAAGATCTTCTGACCTAGTTCCAGACTTCAAGAGACCCACTGCACATAAATAATCATTCTTAGTGGTCACTGGAAAGAAACAAACATTCATGAAGATATGTAGCAAATTCATCTATACTTATTTGCATCGCAATTTATATGCTGGCTAAAGAAATCTACATTAAATAAGACACATCTATTCTAAAATGACCAATTAGAGAGTCACAGGATCATAGAACAGTTTGGACTGTAAGAGGCTGCTAAAGCCATCTAATCCAACCCCTGCTATGGGAAGGGACATCCTTAATTGGATCAGATATTATAGATCAGGTATTGTTTGACTAGTGTTCTAAGAGCAGCAGATCTGGTTTCAATTTTCTCCCGGGATTGTGTCTTGGGATGATGTTTTTGCAATGCTTATACTAAGGCTGGTTACCTTCGGAAAATAAAAAAGGATTCAGAGAAAGGGTATGACTGTGTAATGTATTCTGTTAGGCAAGCTGGTGTGTCAGAGCGTGGATTCTAACCCCCGTTCCCCAGCTTGAGTTTGTGTTTCATAGAAACAGTCTTCAGACCAAATGTATCATGTAGTCAAAAATATTCTTTTCCTTCTTTCTCAAAAGTAGATCTTGTCAAAAATAAATCCACAAAAATGTGGCGTTTTAAGCTCTAAAACACAAATGCAGCATCTAAAATATTTTATCTCTTTTCAAAAATGCAACATTTTTCTATGGAAATCATACAAATCATACTGTATTTCAAAATGTGGACCACAGTATTTTACTTAATTGACTGCTTCATTACCTATTCTGGAGCTGATACCCGGACCTGCTTGTCACATCTACATCGTGCCTTATACAACTGAAGAAATCAGGGTTGCTTTTGGACTTTACACTTCCACCAAAAAAATCTACCCTTCATACCACCCTGGAATCACAAAGGCTTCCATACCCCAGCTTCTGTGGGGCATGGGCGCCTCAGAAATTCAAACACATTTATACTTTTCTCTTATATGCTGACATTTTATTTGCCTTTTTTTCTTCTCCTTATATTAAATGGAAAATGTTGAAAAAATATAACTGTGTATTTTTTTTTCACATTAAGAGGAGAAAATAAACACCACATGAACATGTCCTATCAATTTATCTTTTTTTTTTTTTTTAATATATATATAGAGAGAGAGGGGTTGGTGATAAAATATTGACGTCTGAGATTTTATTTTGGGTCTATATGTAAATGGAATCCAAATAAGTGTTCATCACATTCTATGCAGCTCAATAAGATGCTCAATCAGTCTAGTAAGTCTCATATCCTGCACTGCATTACCATCTCTATTAAATATACCATTATGTTAAAGATATGTATCCAAAAGGATGATTCCAATTAGGAAGTGATCATTATGAAAGAGTGCCTGCTATTTTTTCCAGCGGTATGAATTTGTGTCACCTGAAGAGACAGTTCCATCTTCTATTAATTTTTATCCTTGATCTTATCCCTACCACTGCATTCAGGTTCCCTCTTCCATTTTATCATACCAATACCTCTAACCAAAGTATGCATGGCTGCTAATATCACACCTTAAGTGGGGATATTAGCAAGATAGTCCAGCTTTAGTCTTATAAGCACCTGGGTGAAATTTCTGTAGGAACAGATTTGCAAATCACCACACGCTTGCCAGAATATTCTTTCTGAAAAGCGCAAGCAAGCCTGAGCACACACATTTTCACACACAACCCCACACAAACTCCTCCTCAAAGCCTTTCTTTTAAGGGACTAGTCAGTTTTATTCATTTCAATACCAAGTGTGAAATACAAGCTTGTCATCTCCCTTTCACAGTACTGCAACCCAAAATTATAAATGGGCTGACATTTATGTGAGACCAAAATTTAGTGTCGTAGTGGTAGCGGATATTGAAAATGTTTTGATATGACAGATGAAATACCTGCTGCAGAACCTTTGTTAGACTTCAGCTAACTACATATGGCTAGAGGGAAAAAAGACACGGCTCCAGGCAACTAAATTTAATGGTATTTCATTAGTTCCCTCCACCAGTCCAACCCCAAAATACTGTAGGATTCATGTCATCAGATAAAGGTTATAACAACTGCAACCACTTGACAAGTATGTGTGAAGTCACCTCCTCAGCCTCCTGATAATTTCTGGTGACCTGTGCAGAATATTCAGTGTTGACTGAACAAGACAAGACAGGACCACATGTGTCAGATTGGTTCCTGAGACTTCATTATCTGTATTTCAGAACAGTCATGGTACTTGGTCAAAATCTATAGCTCTTCACATTGAAATTGCATTAGAAAAATGCTGCATGTAGTGGGCTTCAGTCAGAATATGTTTATGTGAAAACTGTCTTAACCAAAATTTATACACAAAGTTCCTGTTTAGTGTTGGCTAAATTAGGACTGAAGTGCGATTTAGTCAGTCAGTAGTCCTTAACCCAAGTTTTCTTACAGTAAGAAACAGAATGCAAATACTCTAAAAATTTGTCCAGAGATATTTTTTCAGTTCCCCCCAGAGAATCAATGCAGTAGTTATTTTCTGCTGATGGTCATTTATTCAGGTTCTTACCTGAGCTGCCTCTATACTACGAGTAAGCTTAAAAATCTCATGGGACCAGTCAGAATCAAGTAAGGAAGTGAACTAACATAAATTATAACAAACAGGTGAGCTTTGCTTTACATTTGAGACAAGCTCAAATTTACGTTGAATATTGAGTGAGAGCTCTGAATCCTTTTTTTTAAATTTTTTTAACCTGATTGATCTTATAAACATATTTCAAAACTCTTCATATAAGGAAACAAGAGAGAGTGATGTACAAATATAAAGGCTGCACTTCATTAAAATTATCAAGTTAATTTTCCCTGGAATCAAGGCAGGCTGGACTTCTTTTGAAGCTTAAGTTTGATGGAAGTCCAAATTTGTAATTATGAGGATGTCAGCAAAGCTTTCCTCCCCTTTTCTTTATAAACCTTCATTCTTTCATATAAGTCCTAACAAAGAATTTTTTGAGACATAAAACTATGCTAATTATGAAATCAACTCAAGTCTTGCTATTAGACAAACTTCATCTGTCGATCATAGAGACACGGGGAATAATGAAGTGAAATAAGTCAGATGAAATAAGATGAAATCTATCTAAATAGATTGCATGTCCTAAATAAGATAACTATGAACACAAACTTTCAGCTGTCTTTTTCTGTAGAATTTAGCTTCTCAGAGGATTTGAGGTTTGGCTTTCTTTTTACGCTGTGCTGAATTTCTCTGTCATAAATTGTGGCTTGGGAAAATGCTACATGAATAACTCAGTCCCATCTCTAGCCAGAATATTTATTAAGGGTATGCTTAATTTTTGGAACATGATGTTTTCTCCATACTTGGAAAATGAATTAATACTGAGATGTAAAGGGAGTGACAACAGTATAATAGTAGTAGTAGTGATAGACCATAGTGACAGTGATAGTAGCAGTACTACTACTTCTTTCAAAACTAGTAACACAGGCAAAGTGTTGGAATATACTTGAGAAGTCTAGCTACCTTCCCAAGAGTGGTCTTAACTATATGTTATCACATATAATTTTTTTTTAAATGAAAAATACCACAATGTCATGTTTCTAACTATGTCAACTTGGTCTTTCATCAAAGTATCTTAAAGTCAAATAATAATGTAAACACTAATTAGGCAGATTATTTTTTTATATGCTCTATCTTTGTATTTTCCTTTCATTACCAGACTGCAGCTATCAAAGACGCATGGTACTGTAGCTGTGGCAAGGCTTTGGAATCTAAATTCAGATGCTGCTACAAGGAAATCTGCAATCCAGGTTAGTCCTCTTAAAAAAACCCCAAACAAACAAAAAAAAAAATCCCATGCAGCTAATCAACAATTATTTGAGGTAGGATAAGTCATGCATTGGAAAGCCTGGTCTCTCTAAAGAGGAGTATTTTGGATGCTCAAAATAAGAGCTATAAACAGCTTGATGACAGTCAAAATCCAAGGAGTCACAACTTAGATATCCCAGCATGGTTGTGCATCTTCTCCTGTGAGTCCTGGATCTGTTCATTTAGAGTGCTGGTTTCTTACCAGCTTTGTGAAACTGACTAGCTGTGTTACAAAGGAAAGGCTTGATTCTGCATCTCAGTCTGTGTGTTTAAACAACCCCCTCTTTGGTGCCCAACCAAAGGATGTTAGGCATAATGAAGCCTGGAAATCCTCTACTGATGGACATATTCATTCTTCAAACATCCCGCACAGTATCCCATAAGGACCAGGAGACCAAGCAAGTACAGAGTTATTTATCAGAGAATTTGCACATTTCAAGTTTTCCCAACATACAGCCTCACACCTGCAGACACTCGTTGTTTTGTTTCTATTATTTTAAAGTTAATTGAACGATTTCCTTACACATGCCCACACATACTCACAGAAATGCATACCAAGAAACAACTTCGTATTCAAGCGTCACTTCCCATAGACCCAAAAATGTCCCACTGATATAAAAACATGGACCTTAAAAACTGATTTCTTTTAATAGAGTTGTACACTCCAGCTTGTGTACAAATTACACATCACTGGTTAAAAAAAAGATGCGCATAATGCATGGAATAAAGTGTTTAAACTTTTTTTTCCCTTTCCTTGCTGCTATAATTTTTATATTTCATTTTCCCTCTGTAATTAAGACAGGTCTGGTAGGTATTTAAATTAGCCTGGCTTTCATCTCTATCACACATTCATTTCAAAACTTTTATGAATATTTAATAGAGGTTTTATAATTCATGGTGATGTGATGAACAGCCTTTTGGCCGTTAAGTCAATTGACAGAAAGGAAA
>VYXD01010885.1:104711-124998 GCA_013397195.1 Hylia prasina
AAGAAAGAAGAACAAAAAAAATTCCCAGCTTCTGCCTGTCTCTCCTTTCCCCTCTTCTGTCTCATTCAGGATGCTGCCTTTCAATTTCACCCATTTTTCCAGGTGATAAAGTCAAAGTAATCCACTAGCCACATGTGAATAAAATAAATACATTTTAAACTTAGATTTTTTGTTACAAACGGAGTTTGTGAAAACATTTATTAAACCTAATAACTTTTGTGTTTAATGAAGCACAGAGCATATGTCAGAAGTATGGTGTCCAAAAGGCAGAAGCACTGAATAGTTTATCTGGCAAATGTGTTACACAAGGTTTGACCCTTAAATTGAGCACTGGGAGAGATAAATAGGGTAATCAAAAGCACTCCCTTACAGTCACATGAACTTGGAGCCATCTGGTCAAAGCAAAAATAAATCAGTAATGCAACTGGAAATTATCTGTAAAGACCTTTGGGGATTGATTGAAGCATTACTACAGTCTCTTTCATATCAGACAATTAGGAAGAAAGGAAAAAGAGAAAAAAAAAAAGAAGAAAACAAAAAAAACCCCAACTGAAACAAGAAAACTGCATGTAAAGATGAAGAAAGTGACCCTAATTAATATAAAAGCCAAGAAACCAACAATATACTCTTTCTTTTTTTCTTTTTTTCTGTGCTCTCTCATTTTGTTTCTTGGGTTTTTTACAGCCTCGAATGGAAGATTTTGATCTGACAAAATGATTCACAGTTTCAACTAAAAACAAAATTATTTTTATTCTTATGTTTTGAAGGTTGTTTTTTGCTTACCAAAGTTTGCTAAAAAAACCTATTTCTTAGCTTAAGGGACACCAACAAGTAAAAAATTAGCGCACTTTTTTTTTTTTTTTCCCCCAGAAGAAGTGTTTGGTTTGTAAGGAAATAATTCTTTAGTTTTTGCCAGTAAATAAATAAAAAGATATCTTAGGTATAAAGCTTCATTTTTTCTGTGCTCACATGTATGAATAATTAAACTATGTACATCCAGCTACTGAAATTCGATAAAAGGTAAAATATTCTCTTTTTAATTTCTTTCTTGTCCATATTTTTTTTTCCCTTTCCACATGCACTTAGAAATACACCCTGCCCTGAGTAAGGAACAACAACCTCACATTTACTCATTCAGATTAGAGTGGGCATGTAGGGAGCAGGAAACCTCCCTGTTCTTCCTCTGAATGGAAAACTAAAGAAAAAGCAACAGAAGCCTTGAGTTAATAAGAAATGTTTGCAGGAACTGAGTGAAGGTGTTGTGACTGTCCTTGAAGTCATTACCTGAATTAACCTGCAGATAGCAAGATTTAATCAGATGACTGATTATTTTCTTCCCATCACTGTGAATGTTTGGAAGTGTCAGCAGTTACAAACTTGATGTCATATTCTATATTTGTGGGATTTTGTACAGTTTGTCTTTTCAGCTGTCCTGTGCTTCTGGAGAGGAAATGTCCTGTAAGGTTGATAGACTAAACCAGCCCAGAAGAGAAGCTAATTCTAAAAAGGTGTAACTGTGTTATCCTCAACGCATCTGCTCAGGTATGGATAGCAGGACAGGCAAGGCAGCCTGCAGCTCATTGCAATCTCTCTAGGATATGGACTCTATCCCAGAAGGGTTTTGGGATTCACACTGGCCACACACAACTGCACCACCTCAGCAAATATGCTTAAAAGCCTATACTATCTGTGGAGACCAAAGGGCAGACATCTTCTGAAAGACAGAGCATGTCCCAGTTTCCACAGTGTATTTCCCATCTTTCTCCATGGTTGCCTCGTGCTAGTAATGTCTTACTGCACCATTTGTCTATGTAAACTACAGTTCCTTGGATGGCAAGTGTCTCAAACTATGCTTCTGTACAGGTTCTACAATAGTCACACCTTTGACTCCTTAGAACCTTTCTGAAATATTGTGTCAATAAAACTATGGAAAAGAAATTAGAACATATGATGATAAAAAAAAGAAAAAATGTATCCTTCTTTCATGTATAATGAACAACAGCTTCATGTGGGGACTTCCCTTCCATTACTCTGCAATACTTTATTCTTCTGAATAAGCTTATTATGTGAAGATTGAAACATTAGGATTAATTACACCAAATGCTGGTGTAAACCCTAATGAAAAACATACATCTTTTGCACAGTCTGAATTCCCTGGAGAAATCTTGAAAATATTGACTTTGACAGTTTTTGCTGTGTGACTGATTGCATCAGTTGTATAAAACACTTTACTAAGCATCATTTTGTGTATGTGTCTAAGTGTGTATATGAGTGTGTGTATGCATGGATATATGCTTTCTGAGATAAGACAAAAGGATTTGTTGAGGCTAAATTAGAGCTCATGTTTCCAAAGAGGTTGCCTCTTTCATCATGATGTTTTTGTCTCGATTATCTCTGAATTCTCTCCCTCCCTTCTCCCACCTCTTTTCTGTTTTTGCAATAATGCCTGTGTTTGTTCTCTATGTAAATAAACCAGTCATCAGGAAGAAACTAATGGATCCATCATGGAAGCTTGAAAATAAAGTTGAAAAAATTGCTTACACAGTTCATTCACCCAGAGGGTCTGTGCATTTAGGTGCTGAAGGTTATGGAAATTTAGCTGGTGATAGAGGAAACTTCATAGATTACAGCAGGAAATTTTCAAAGACACAAAGGGGAGAGAGGTGCCCTGTTCTCCTTGACTATCAATGGAGGTTGAGTGCCTCATTTACATTTGTGAGTTTGAAACTTGCCTTGTGGATTCAAGGCCTGAAGGAACCATTATGTTCAGTTTGCCTGATCTGATGCATGAAAAAGGCCTGAGGATTTCACCTAAAAATGCCTGGAAGGAAGAGAAAAATTGCAGTGCAACAAGACAACCTAGAGTGCTGCTCACACTTCATAACAATCTTGTTAATTAGTAAACAGACATGGTAACTGTCTGTACCTTCCTTCTCTATCCCATTCTGGCTGAAACAATCTTCATAATAACAGATGCAGCCTCTTCCTTTGACCAGGTCACAATATCCAATGGCAAAATTTCTCAATATGTGTTCATCTCACATTACTTTGCAACAGCTATTTAGAGGCAAAAGCACCTATGTAATTTTAAAAGTCAGATGAATAATTCAATTTGTATCATAAGTGTCATAAGCATTTGTTGCCTTATTTCCATTAATATCATGTTCTGAACTGGTGAAGCAGCAAGGAGCACTGAAAAACTTAACTCTGAATGTATACAATGAAGAACTGTAAAATAAGATATTTTCCAGCTTGATATTCAGGGGCCCAGAGAGAACAGAGAGCATAAAAGAAATGTTTTGGAAAGTTCAGTTCATTTTGGGTGAACAGTATACAAAACAACTCTCTGTCTACAGTTTCCTATCTCTGTTATCATCATAGCATAGAAGTACCCATATACTTGGAATATTTTCTTNCCAGTATGTCTCTCTTTTATTTGGATTTATTCAAAAGCATTTTTCTCCTGCCTCATTAGAGAATAATTTTTGGAAAGGTACCATTTTTAAGACAAAGAGTAATACCCTGGAGTCTAAAAATGGGGAAGAGGAAAAGAAGCTGATTTATGTTAAGGCATACAAGACTTGAAAATACACCCCAGGGTGAAATAAATATTACAATACACAATAATATCCTTGCTTTGCCTTGATGTACATTACAGTAATATTATGAATCTCTCTGTATGGTTCTGTATTCATTGGAGAATTCTGCCAGGGATGGGTTCCCAGTGGCCCTGACACACTCAAAATGGGACAATCTCCACCCTAGGGATGGGTGAGAAAGAAAATAGAGTATCATTAACAGTTTAAGGTCACTCTAGAAAAACAATATTGTACTTGTAAGTGGATAGTGCAGATCTTCTAAACACCAATCATATTGCTATGATATTTTACTCATGAGGCTGTTATTCAGACCACCAGGCTTATTCAAAAGACTAATGAAACAAGTATTCAAAGCCAGAAATATGGCCAAACATCAGGCTAAATGTTGACACAGTTATTTTGTCTAATAACAGATAATGAATGCTGCAAGCAAACTTGTGGAGCTGCGGGATGGTGAAGGAAGGGAAAAGAGGGAGTTACGTTATAAGAAGGAAGGACTTTCATGGGAGCAATATGTCTTATAATCTAATTGCTCTGTGTTTTATAGAACTTGATCATTAGGGTATCCTGCTTATGATACCGCAGAGATGTAATGGTGAAATAAAGCAAGAGGCTATTAAACAGAAAGTTTAAATATAGCTACAGGGACAGATACTTCATGACAACTTGACAGATGTCTTGAAGTGATCACTAGTTCCTTCATCACTAATTACAAAATCATTTGTCTTAAGGAAAGGACAAAAGAGAAGTAATTATGAAAAACATGATTCTTAAGGGATAAAAAAGATAACATCAGTTTAAAACATTGAAGCGATCATAACCATTTAGAATCATTATTAGTTTGCTTGAGCCAATGACAGCTTGGATTTCGAAGCCAGTGGGAACAGAGCTTCCTATGCCGAAGAGAAGAAAACATTCAATTTCTTGTTATGCTAAACTTATCCTCAGACTCCAGAGATTTCTTTGATGAACAGCTCATTAAAATTTCCGACCGCAGATGAATTTGAGCTAAAATACACAAATGTTTTAATTATACATTCCTTTTTAATTACACTAATGACTTGTAATGTGTTTATGTTGGTTTAGAGTTTAATTTCTTCTCTTAGATTAGGTGGTTGACTTAAGGATTGTGCTTTTCAGTAAAATACCGTGATTCATCAATGTTTGATCATGAGTTAATCCAAAAATATTAAAGCGTTGCAATCCTTGGAGGAATAGTAATGCACACACATACACAAGCAAAATTGTATTTTCCTTTCATGTGCTTAGGGGCAGTTAAACGTTTCCAACAGTGCACAGGAAGGCACAAGTGTCAGGAGACAGAAGCAACACTGAGAGAGAGCTGCTGCTATTAAGACTGAAGTTGGGAAAGGCATGGGAAAGAAAAAAACTGGTTCCGGTGTCAGCCAGGGTTAGTTGAATGATTGGCGCTCTGGAAGGAACAACATAAAGGACAAGATTTGCTTTTCACAGTGTTTTGCACACTTGTTTTTCTTAATCACAGCCCATCTATGCAGTGTATTTAGAGTACAAGAATGACCTATAGGAAATTGCCCCACATGTAGATGACTATATTTGGGTAAGGTAATCTTAACTTCTGCTGGACTTCATGAATGTCTGACACGAAATAGGGCCAAAATCTGAAACTATTTTAAAGCACTACCAAAAAAGAATGTGTTAGGAACAGATCACTTAGTTCACAGCTCTAATTTGTGCTATGTACACCTGAAGTGTAGAGTGACATGACTGGATCCTTATCGGTTCCCTTTTACTTTTAGTGTGTCTAAGGACAGGTCCAGTAGTGGGGTGTAGTGGTTTGCACTTTTAAAGACCTTACAACACTCACAGGCTGTTTCTCATTCCTGTCTTCTCCGTTACGTTATCACTGAATAATTTTCCCATGTCTGTCCACATCTAGCCATTGTCAGTCTATGGCTTATCTGTTTGTGAAACCTCATGAGGTCTGGCAATTCTGAGAAATGCATCATGAGTTTCAGAAAGGAAATAAAAAAGTGGTAGTTTCAAAGAGAGGATTAGGGCAGGAAAAGTAGGAAAATTACTACTTGTTCTCATGGCCAAGTAGCTGAATCAGAAAGGATGCTTAGCTAGGATGAGGAGAAAAGATAATGATCATGAGCAGGACCATAAGCAAGCCTACTGGAATATATGGACTGTCCCTTGATAAAGGGAAGATATACAAATCTCTGCACTAGTGTCGTAGTGAGTCTGTACTAAAACTAAGCCATTTCTAGCTTTATGCATTTATTGCTTAGATTCACCACTCTGTGCTTTCTCTTCACTGACATATTGCATTCACTCCTGCTGTTTCAGAGGATTATTGCTAGAGATACCTTAGTCCTGGGGTGTTAGTACTAGCTGAGTGTCTGTGTCAAAAAGTAGGTTGCCAGATAAGGTGGGTTGGGCCCACTGGCTCAGCCAGCATTCACTATCTCAGATATTACAATATCATCTAAAAACACTCACAGCTACTGAGGCTTTCTTTGAAAGAAGTCTGCCTGCTTATCCTCTTTTTAATCCTCCTTTATTCTTCTTCTTTGGCTTCAAGGCCAATAAATAAATAAGGAAGCATGACAATAGTCTCACTGCCCAAGGGTTGGAAGCACATTGCCAATTATGGAAATTGCTATTCTCTCATCATTTTCTTACAGCTTGCTTGACTGGCTGCTGTCTGTAATATCTTACTAACTCTTTGAGACAGAGTGATTTTTTTGGTGTGTGTGTGTTTGTTTGTTTGTTTTGGGTTTTTTGTTTGTTTGTTTTTGGTTTTGTTTTGGTTGGTTTGGTTTTATTTTGTTGTTGTTGTTGTTAGGTACAGTCTTAAGGGTGAGGAGAATCTTGCCCATGGCTATTGATTGTATTTTTTTTTAAATAGTAAAGACATGGTCTGGTCAAATCTGAGGTGGATGGATTTCTAACTAATTTTATGAGGCTACTTCAAAATCAAGCAGTAGTTCTAAGCAACAGCAAAAGCTGCCTTCTCCTAGGTTTCCCATCTGTCACACAATTTAAGCAGAAGGAAATGTAAAAGTGGCTGAGAAGTCACTGGCAGAGGCAAGAAGAAGGAGAAAAAGTTCTACTCTAGCAGAGACTGTCTTCATATGGAAAGAATATGTTCGTGTTCTGCTTCACAAGACATTTTTTATACTTTCTGCAATTCAACCATACTGGTTCTCTTCTGCCCCCAAAACCATGCCATTCTCTAGAAACTAAGAGTTGCTAATGAGTTGATGAGTTTAGGTCCTTTCATGAGATCTGCCTGGCATTCTGGAGGTGCAGCAGCACAGATCCCACTGGAGAGCATCACAGCCCCCTTTCATCATAGAATGAGACCTACTTTAGATTAAACTAGAGAAAAATCTCACAGCTGAATTAGTGACATGATCAGATGCTCGTATTGAGACAGTTGAGGAAGATGAAATTGTCTACCTGCCTTTTTTTGGTGGATAGCATTCAGCTCTATAAATGCAAACATTGCAAAAGTACCTATAAACACTCCATCTATTCTGTTTGTCACTAGAAAAATTAGACAGTGCTAGGATGCAATTAATTTGTACCAGAAAACATCTTCAATATGGGTCAAATAAATTATTCCTGAGAATTATCTTTTATGTTTGGAATCCAGCTATGTCTATAATGAAACACACTGAAGTTAGATGAGATGAAGGCCATCCAAAATGTTGTGTTGTTATCAGATAATAAAAACAAAACATATATATTTTTGTGTTCTAATTATCATTGATAAATATGATGATTTCTGAGATTTCTGTCTGCTTGTGTCAGTGCTGTAGTCTATGGACAAACACAATTCTGTTGATTCTTCAGATTGGTCAATCTCATCTCAATGAGTGCTCAGCTGTTGAGTTTTCCTAATTCATGGCACTGAGCTAACATAGCTACTTTGCATTAAAGACTTCAATTTATAAATGGTATGTAAAAACCCACCCTACACCTTAAAATAAGCAAACAAAAAAAAAAATTAAAAATACCTCAAGTCTTCCTGTTTCCTGCCATGTAGAAAGTGCTCTTATTTCTTTTTCCGCTTTGGATTTCTCACAGGATCTTTACACACCAGTTCATATCTACATATCTTATCGGTCAGTGCTTCTTCACAGTTACATTGTGAAGAAAAATATGTGAAAGACTTTGAGCTTGCTGCAAGATCCAGAAATGAAACCTTTTTGACTTGACTAGAAATACTCACTAATTGACAGGTCTTGTATATCTTCATGTTTTACACCACTCCTAACCAGGGTGGAAGTAACAACACCCATTGAATTCAGTTGAATTTAAATTCACTAGTCAGTGGCTAGTTGGTTTATACCATTTAGTAGGATTGACATATTTTTTACACTTGCTTTTACCTCCCTCTTTCCTCTCTTTTAAGTAGGTTATTGGCTTGCTCCATGTGAAGGAAGGTAATCTGTGCTTCAGCATGTATATGAAGCATAGCATTCTAATACCTACTGTCACCTTTCCACGAAGCTACAGTAAGATAAATAGAGCAATATCCATATTTTACACTCTATAAAACCCAGATCCTCTTTAAGAAATGCCTTATGTGCAATGCATAGGCTTGCTAGCTTATTTATCAACATACACTTATGCAAAATGTACACAGATAGGACATTTTGGTTTACTTATAAACCAATATTTACTTGTGAAAAGCACTCAAGTGTATGTCTGAAGAATGGAGGAGAGCCTGAAAAGGTTCAAACATTTTAGTAAACACTGAGGTATAAAACCACAACACAAAAAACTTGTAATTAACCCTGCAGCTCCTGGAAGTGAAGAATATGGGTTAGGGTCTGGCTTGTAATGCCCATTTGTGGAAGAACATGTCTTGAAATTCTATGTTCTAAGCTAAAGCTGACTCATGAAATATATTTCACAGTAATCTTTCCTTTAGTGTTTTTTTTGTTTGGTTGGTTGGTTTTTTGTTTGTTTGTTTGTTTTTGCTGTTGTTTTTTTTGTGTGTGTGTGTGTGGTGTGGGGTTTTTTTTGTTTTGTTTTGTTTGTTTGGTTGGTTTGTTTTGGTTTTTTGTTGGGGGTTTTTTTTTTTTTTTGGGGTGGCTGTTTATTCATTTTGGGCCTGTAATTGAGCAGAAGTAAGCCAATCATTTATTTTACAATGAGAACAATCAGTCTTTGGAATAATCTCCTGAGAGAAATAGTGGATTCCCCAGTGTTGGATACTTTTAAGGTTCAGTTGGGCTGGGTACTGAACCATCCTGTCTAGACTCTGCTTTTTCAAGATGGTCTGGATCAGCTGATGGTTGAGCTTGCTTCTAACCATGGAATTCATGTGTATGATTCAGTAGAGTCCTGCATCTTCATTCATATTGGGTAGTAGGTTTTTATTGGAATTCTATTATTTTTGAAATATTTTAAATACACGAAGATTTCTTAGGCATCACTGTAACTTNNNGAAGATTTCTTAGGCATCACAGTAACTTCCAACTCTTCTAAAGGCCTCAAGTAGATCTCAACTCCCTCACACACAAGAACTGCAAAGACAAAGGTCCTAGCTGCTTCTCTTTTCTGTCCCCAGTTTCAGGCAACATAAATTTTAGATACAATGTAGGGACTGAGAAATGTGAACAGTTAATGAAGCCTGGACCTGAATTTACGAAGATATATGTCTTTAAGCAGGGCTTCAAAGTTTGTATGGTGAGTCAGTATTTCACCAGAATTTTTGAGAACAGCCCTTGACTTTGAATTTGACTTTAAAAGGTGGGAAAAAAAAAAAAAAGCTTAAAAGTATATAGCATAAGAATCTTATAAATCTTTGCCTGTTTGTTTGTTTGGTTTTTATTTATTTCTGGCACTGATTGCATCAAATACAAGAACTGTGAGTGCAGATAAATGCAAGAATCCAAATTCAGTTTTGTTCTTGCCAGTGTTGATATGGTATACTTATAGTGCTAACTTTTACATTACTAAAATCATTTTATATGACTCATCTCCAGTTGCTTTATAAAAGCTGTGGAGAACTGCTTTAGAGTTCTTGGAAGAGCTACAATGTCTTCTATTTTGGGGTGAATTTCACAGTTGTTCTATGAAAAACTTTTCCAGTTATTCTCAAGATTTTTGTTATATCATGGGAGCTGAGAAATCCATTTTTCTGAGTCATTTGTCGAGACTGATGTCCTATTTTTGTCCCTTCTGGGAATTTCACCAATCTGGTCTGGGACTTATCAATGTAGGGGAAAAAAAAAAAAAAAAAAGTATATTTTCTCAAATGGTAGTGAAACATTTCCCTTATTTTCTATGTATTTTCCTCTTCTCAGCGTATCTTCTTCGTTTATGTCTGTATGTGGCCTCAACTGCCTGAACTAACAGAGTGAGACATGGAGCTGAAAGTTGGCTATGGTACCAGAAGATATTGTGACACTGGAGATACATGGATTTAAAGATCTTTGTGAAATGGCAATGGCATGCCTGTAATTTTCAAGGATTCTGGAAGTAGTTAGTATGTGCAAGTGATTTATAAATTGGAACCATAATCCCTCTGTTGATTGTACTAAACACCAGATTAGGTTGATTGTTATTTTGAATTAGTCTTCTTATGGGATTATAGCCAGGCTTAAGGATTCACATTAAAATAACTTCAGCTTAAAAAGGATTCTCTATCACACCAGGAACAATAGAACCTCTTGACTAGTTCAAATTTGGGTTTATTCTGTAACACTGTATTCTCATCATCAGCACTCCAAATTAGCCTTTGAGATTGTATATTCTGTTTTGGACTTTCAACTGCACTGAACACTACTGCAGACTGTTCGTTATCATTCATGTCCCACTACATCATGCAAATTTCCCATTCCCATGTGTAGTGGGATGGATGCCAGGCACTCCCCCAAAACTGCTCTGTCACTCCCCTTCTCAACTGGATAGGGGAGAAAAACATAACAAAGGGTTCGTGAGTGAGATAAGAACCCAGAGAGATGGATCACCAAATCCTGTCATGGGTGCAACAGGCTCAAACTAGAGATATCAATCAAATTTATTACTAACAAAATCAGAGTATAATAATGAGAAGTAAAATAAGAGCTTAAAAACACCTTTCCCTCACCCCTCCCTCCTTCCCAGCTCTACCATCTCCCCCAGTGGTGCAGGGAGATGGAAATGGAAGTTACAGTCAGTTCATCACCCATTGTCCTGCTACTGCTCCTGAGAGCAGTTGTTCCCCTGCTTCCACATGGGGACCTTCCCACAGGAGACAGTTTTCCACTAACTGCTCTGACATGAGTCCATCTCATGGGCAACAGGTCTCCACCAGCTGCACCAGTGTGGCTCACTATTCCATGGCTTCAAGGACAGGCTGTTCTAGTGTGAGTCCCCCAATGGATCAGAAATCCTACCAGGAAACCTGCTCCAGCCTGGGCTCCTCCATGGGCTGAGTTGGATCTCTGCTCCCCTGTTCCCTCCCTGTGCTGCAGGGACACAGCTGCCTCACCATGGACTGCTCCAGGGGAATCTGAGCTGCAGAGCCTGGAGCAGCTCCTGCCCCTCCTTCTGCACTGCCCTGGGTGTCTGCAGGGTTGCTCCTCACACATGTTCTCACCCTGCTCTTCTCTGGATGCAATTACATTTGTGTAATAACCTTTTCTTTGTTACTCTTAAATACAGGCCTCTTATGACAGAGGCCTTACTACCATTTCTAATTGGCCCAGCCTTGACCATTGCAGGGTCTATCCTTGAGCTGCCTGGCATTGTCTCTACCAGACAGGGGTGAAGCTTCCAGCAGCTTCTTGCAGAAACCACCCCTATTGCCCCCCCTGTTACCAAAACCTGGCCATATAAACGCAACACACCAGGGTGTTCTGCATTTATCATCATGGAATGCAAGACAGACAGAAAGTTAAGTTATGAAAAACTTTAAGTCAACTTCTCAAACTGTACTTTGGAATTAAAGGGTAAAGTGGAAAAAGAGAAGACTATAGATTTGGGAATTTTATCTAAATTCAGGATATTCCCTTATAACTTGTTAGTTCAAAATTGCCTGTAGACACAGGCAAAAAGAAAACTGCAGCAAAAACCTGTCCTGCTAATTAAAACACCCCTGAAGCATAGCCAGTAGGTGAGATATTTAACAAACATTAAAGAAATTGTAAAGGATTTATTTCTCAGATAAACTCTTCTGATAAGCTCCTAGGTTTTAAAACTGTTTTCTGGAAATCAAATATCAGACACAACTCAGGAGTTTCAAGGAAATCTCTGGGCAATTATTTGCACTTACACCAAATATGCTGCCTCACAGATCGCAGTGCTCAGCGGTCCCAGTGCCCTGACAGTGTTCTTCTCTCCTTTTTGCTTGGATACCTACACTTAAGGACAGCTCTCTGATATGACTTGGGTGCCTAATTTTGGTTGAATCTGTTGTGAAAAAGTGTTTGGGTGAAGCACCTTCCTGGGCTCACTGTTCTTGAAATTTGTTTTTAATGCAGGGCTCCTGACGCTCATCTGAGTTGTAGGAGCTCTGTTGCACTGTGTGGCAGCCATGCCCAGGCCTTTCCTGATGCTGACCTACAAACCTGACTCCCCAGCTTCATGTCTCATTGTCTTGGACACCACTGGCTGCCATGGGACATGATTTTGACTCAGGTTTCTATCTCCAGCTCTCATCCTGATCCTGGATCGGTCATTTTTCTTGGATTTGTCTTAGCACTGGGAGCTTGTTTGGTGACCACTGGATGATGACCTCAGCCTGGTTACCCTCCCTAGACACTCTCCTTGGTTGGGCATTGTGGGACTGAGCCCTTTGCAGTTGAGGCCACTGCCCTGTCTGTCTTGTCTTCACATCTGAGAGGAAATATCCACACCATATGGGTCCTGACTAGGTAAAAACCAACGCTGAAGAACCTGAGAGCTCCTATTGGGCAAAACTTGAACACAAGCTTTAAGTATGCCTTTGCACAGATGAAATTAACTGCATTCTGGGTTTCATCAGCGCAAGGGGAGCTTACAGTCCTGGGGAAGTAATCATTCCCCACCACTTGGCACAAGAGAGGGTTTTCTTGGGATGTTGCTTCCCCATAGAAGAAGGATGGACATGAACATGCAGTGGAGTCAGTCCAGCAGTGCAGCTTCAGAATGGANTGACCAGCTAGCTTCCCATACCTATAAGATCACTTGCTAAGAATTTTGTGGTGATCAATGAAATCACAGTTGCATTTTCTAGAGAAGGACATGAACTGCTGTCCGCATAAAAAAAATCCCTTAAAGAGGCCTCAGGTGAGTTCATCTGGCTTCTTTTGCCAACACAGATGTGGAAGATCACCTAAATTGTAAGCTAGGACATTCACAAAAGTATTTAAACCATTCTTCCAAGTTGACGCTTCAGTTAATTCCGATTAACAATCTCAAACCTCCCTTGATTAACTAAACATCTCTCTTGCAATGGGAAACAGGAGAGATGCACTCTTGAACCTTGTACTTTTGCTTTGTGAGAGTACTGTAATTACTGGCCGCATCTTCTGCTGAGAGTTCAGAATGTGGATGCTTCTGGTTGTTATGCCCAAAGTTAAAATCACACTGATGTAGAACACGCAAACTTGGCCAGTCTGGGATTTCAGGAATTCTTTCTCTTTTGCAGTATGGTGATTTATCTCAAGTGTTTAGGCAGGTGCCATTGTAACTTTGTATTTCAAAATTCAGATAGACTTAATTAATCTGGCTTCTGAATAAGGTGATTATTTCCTAAGGGCTTGAAATCAGGTACCCTGTACTGCCTTCTGAGAGTTCAACTAACTGACTTTGGGAACACCTTCTGGTTTAGGTAGCATAACTAGTCTAAAAGAAAATATGGTAACTACAGCTCTGTATTTTGACACAAACATTAACTTCTGAAATATAATGTCTTAATTCTCATCAAAGGGACAAACTCCCAAACATTTATTTTTAAATGAAAGAGCTTGCATTTTAATTTTCAGATAAAAGCATAAACCATCCAAGACTGCTAAAAGGCTGTTTCTCCCATTCCTTCTTCATGGTAAAGACCATGGACTTCAGTGGTTTTTGTGCTGGATAAATTAAATCCCAGCTGGATTCAGGGAAAGCATCTTCCTTAATGCAATATTGCCCAATTATATGACATATTGCAATTGCAATTAAAAAGTCAACACTTGCCACAGCTCAGTATGACAGACATGGCATAGAAAAATAAAACAGTACATCAGATACTATAATTTAGTGCCTGTAACTGATGGCATTTTAATAACTCTTATATTGTTATTTTAAGTCTTCATTGGAAATATCTAGTAGAACAAGATTAAAGTAGCAGTCACAGTTGTTCTGTGTATTATATTATTCTGACTTATTCATTTAGCTTTGTAATTATTGCTCAGTTTTGGATCTGAAGCCAACCCATAAGATTTCTAAAAATGTTCTGCAGGATGATGATTTTTTAGGATGAAAACATTAAAAAAAAAAAAAAAGTTAAACTGAACTGTCTGTGTTGATATATCAAGGTGTTTCATTTTGCTTGTGATGTGATTTGGCTATGTACATAAACTATTTTTAATAAAGAAATAAAATCTGAAGAAAAAAACATAATGTAAAGGTCCCATTTGTATGACAATAGAAATATTCTGCCTTCAAAGACAAAGCTTCATCAGACTAATATTGTCCCATGGGATATTTTTACTCCTGATAAGGGAAAATGTTTAACCTATTATGGAGGCTCAAATTTAATTATATTCTCTTTAGGAGAGACAGAGGTGTAACAGCTTTTTAAATTATTATTATTATTTTATTTTTATGATACTTCTTGTGGGTTGTTTTTAAGTCATTATGTGACAAGGAAAATTCTGCACAGACTATTTCACTCTATCATAAATAAGTCTTTTCTAAGTAGATGTATCTAATATTGCAAGTTTCAGGACAGCTCCCATTGTCTCTTTTGCAAAGCTACAATTCATTACAAATATGGCAACTACCATGACTCATTTTTCATTATTTATTATGTCCAAACCCAGTGGTGGATTCTACATGCATTTTCAGGCATCCAGTCACAGAGATTTATGAGTCAGTGCAGCCCTATTTATGGGTGGAGTTTGGCTCAGAAGGTATTCAGGATAATGAATGAGTTGCTATATTTGGTATCAACAAGGTATTGGGACAATGCTACAGAAACAGGAGAGGAAAAAAAAAATAAAAAATCAACTCTTGCTCAGTGATAAAATGTAGGATTAAATCCTAAATCCTTCCTTTATTTTTCTGATAATTTCATTTTTCCTCAGGCACAAGCCTATGGGAATATTGTGATTTTCTACTTTTTTTTTTTTCAGGTTGAATGAAAATTGAGTAAGAACTTAAGTTTATCTTATTATACTATGATTTTTTATCATGAGACAAAAACAGGTGCTATGCTCATGGAAAGGATTAGGAGTTAAATCTTCTAGAATTTGTGCATTTCTGCACAAATGAATAATGAATGTTTGATTGTCTCAATTTTCCTTGACTTAAAGCAGATTCTTATCATAAGACTGTTCATTGTGTTTGATTAATTGGCATTTAAAAATAACAATAAGAAATTTAGATTAAAATAATTCCCCAAGGATTATTGGGAAATTCTGGTCCTCCCTCTTCACAAGAAGAATCACACCCTTTTTCCTGAGACCATTGCCCAAATGTATGCTTCTTAAACTCCTTCAGGCTTAGAGTTGCGACCACTTCCTTGGGGAGCCTGTTCCAGTGCCCAGCCAGTCTTGGGTGAAGAACCTTTTCCTGATATCCAACATAACGCTGCCTGTTGCAGAATCAGCCCATTCCCTCAGGTTCTGCCACTGGTCACCAGAGAGAAAAGATCAGTGCCTGACCCTTCTGTTCCCCAGACTTCCCCAGAAGAGTGGGGAGAAGGGAGGATGAGCCTGTGGCTCTTCCCTTCAACTCGACTTAAAGAAACACAGCTGGCCTATAGCACCTCCTGTGAAATATACAGTGAGTCTGGGTGCAGCCAAGAATTGACCACATTATCTGACTTTGCTCTGGGAGGGGTAATCACCTGGTGGAAAAGATGTGAAGACCTAAATGGCAGCAGTATTTTTACATCTTCTGCTATTTAGTTGATGGATTTAACTGTGGTCTCTGTTTTGTCTGAAAAGGGAGACATGACACCAGATGAGGCTCATATTTGAGCTGCCTGAAGACACACAATGTCAGCCAATTTTCCACACCTCAGTTTCTTCCCCACTGAACAGGAAGACCTGCAAAACGTTTCAAGTCAGTTCAGCACCAAACTTCTTTTGATTCAACAAGCAGTCTCATCATCAACAGGTACGCCTTCTTCTACAATTCACAAGGTGCAAACTGCTTTTTTTTTAAAGGCATTAGATAACATTGAAAAATCAAAATAACTAATTAAGTATATTTAGCTATTAAGTATGTTTATAATTAATAAATATAAATATACTCATAGATATATTATAATTTATATTTTTAAATATAAATCGCTATTAAATAATAGCTAATTTGATTATAGGTCCACATGGTGGACAGAGGGGTAGATAGGGTTGACCCGAGTACAGATGTGTCAACATCAATAGGAAATGGGGACTCCTAGTTCATCTCCTTTGTTCCCTCAAAATTAGTGAACGCCCAGGGAGCTGGCAGAGTAAAGAGAGAAGATAAATCACCTGGTTATGGACCCTGTGAAGTGCAAGCACATTCCACACTTCTGTTTCTTAATAAAATACACACCAGTCCCCAGGAGACACTGGTAGGGAGCTGCGGAGAAAGTAATTTTTAATGGATTCATTTAATTTATGAATGGAACATTTTCTCCATTCAGCCTTCCCCCCTTTCTGACAAAAACTTCAGCTTCTTGAGCTGTGAAAAAGGTAAAAGAAAATACAGTTTGGGACATTAATTATGCTTTCTTATTGAGTATATAAATTTGATGTCAAGCAGGCCAGGCTGAATGGTATATATTTATTTCAAAAATATCATCTCTGTGAAGCATTTCTGCATCATCCTATTGATTTAGGTATTTTTGTTATTGTGCTTGATGCTTTTATGAAAGGCAGGCTATTAACAAACTAAATTGAAAAACTAGTGAGTCAGACTTTTCTTGAATGATCTTGAGTGCTACTTGCAACCAGTTTTAAATTGGAAAATACTGTAAAAGACTTATTTTTTTCTAATGGGCTGGCCTCCTCTTTGCAATCCATATGCTTTATTTGTTGTAAAGAAAAAAATAAAAGAAGGTAAAACAAGATAGAATTCTCATGGTCCACTTCACGTTGCCTATTTTCCTCTCCTATCTATAAAAACGTTAATCTTTCCTTTTCAAAGGGTTACTATATGCGACCTTGTTGGACGCTTGTATTAAAATTCTGTGTAAAACATGTTCGCCTTAAAAGAGCAACATTGAATATTTTGTTTTCATGCAAACAGGACCCAAGAAGCAGCAGTTTGCTGCTTTCTTTTCAAACACAAATTTACACAGTTAAACCTGGTGGGCTGGTGTCAAAGGAAACGAAGGAAGGANAGTTATCAAAAATCATGAGCAATGAGGAGTGGTCCTTGGCTTTGGAACATGGTGGCAGTTTGAACAATCAGGGTTAAATTTTTATCCAAGGCTGTAAGCACAGAGGAGTAATTTTTTTTCTCTCTCTCACTTCCTCCTTTCTTTCCCAGTACTTATAAACCATATAATGAGTGAGGTGATACTACTGATACTGCCTCCATCACACTCTTTCACAAGCTGGAACTCCAGGAGTTGTGCAGTCAAATATGGAATCTTCATGTTTCATAGTCTGCAGCAACTTTCTTCTTCCAATATTTTTTCCAGTTACCCTTTGAAGTCATAAAATCTTTCAATGTCCACAATACTTTTTGGTATTAAGTATAACTTTATTCTGTGGGAGGAACCTCTCTCTGCTCTTTGTTTTGAATGTGTGTGCTCCAGCTATGATTCTCAATTGGTGTCACATTTGAGAGAAACCATCAATCAAAAAAACACTTTTCCCCCAAAGCCTCAAAATGAAATTTTGATTAGGTAGGGCCTAATGTCATGCTCATTTGTGTGTTTTGGCTGCCAACTACCAACCTGAAACAAAAGAGCAAACAGTGAATTCAAGTAGTGCAAAACAAAATATCAGAAATTTCACAAGACATGCTGGCCTTATTGTAAGATTCTTTGCAAAAAAAATGTAGTTTTTTGATGATAAGCTCAGAGAACTTACTTCTGAAGGTTCTTGGATACTGCCCAAATCAAGGATCTACTGAATCACCAGCTGTGTGGTCTGGATTTTTAGGTGCACTTCAGTTGTTAGATCAGATACAATATGAACCTAAACACTGAACCTTGGCCACAAGCTTGAATTCCTCCCAAATACCTTAGAGTGTCCTTATTCAAATGGTACCCTTATTCAAATGATGAAAAATCATTTCAATATGGCCAATTTTGATTTTCATTTTACTCTGAAGGTTTTAATGGCAGAACACCTTGAAGATACTAATTCTAGTCTTTTGATGCAGGATAGAGAGCCTTGAATTTTCTACCCTCTTTCAGGTAAGGTAGGATAACATAACAAATGGAAAAGTGTGTCTGATTTTAAACAGTGTAAACCTCAGATAGATGAGAAATGTTTTCTGTGTCTCAAGAACCCAGTGTCTGGTCTGTGTTTTTACCTATCAGAACTAGTGGCTTTGCTAACTGTAAGTGTGACCCCAGTTACATGTAAAATCGTACTTGTTGCATCAGTACTACTGTGACGTCTTTGTAAATTGTAAACAGGACATCAAATTAAGCCTTCTTCCAGCTCACCCCGTTTCCCAAGGTTAATAGAAAAGTTTCAAGGAAGAAGGTAATGTACACAAGCAAGATTGCCATTAGCTGGCAGCTATCAGAGTTCCAGCTGCAGTCAGACTCCCCAGCAGTCAGTCTCCAGCTGGAGGAGGGGAATGCCCATTATTGCACCACCAGCTCTGGGCGGCAAGAGGACCCATCACTACCTGACTTTCTGGGGATAATCACAGGTTTATTGATATAATTGCTCCCATTACACAGACAAACAAGCTGACAGCAAGGACATTCAGGATTGGGAAATCTGCCTTATTTCCAGGTACATGTGATCACAGAAGTGGCTCTTTTTGGCTGATTTCTCAGGTCCTATGTTGAAATGCTGTGAGAACACATTCTTTTTAGAGAGACAGAAAGAAGGATAAGCAATAGGTTTTTTTCCTTTTTGTCCGCCTCTCACTTTCTTAGCACAAGACTTCTGGTTTTGTAGCCCTTTGTTCGAAATGGCAGGCTTGCTGACCCTCCAGCTGAAACTATATGTTGGCCTAAATAATAAAGAAATAGTTGGTAGGAATAATAAAGTATAAAAAGCTGCTGTAATGAAATGTCTGAGAAGGAAAATACTGGCCCTTTGGCTCTTAAATAAATAGGATTTTGATCTTAATATACCCATGCCAACATTAGAGGGAATCTTAGCCAAAGAAAAAATATGTTAACCCCAAAGGAGTCAAATTAAATACACTTATCAGGGACATACAGGTTAGAATATTTTCTCATGAAGAATCTGGATGTTTCCCCAGAAAATCTCCTTTTCCAACAGGTCCTGAAATACAAAAGGTGATTATAAACATGTGTCTTAATTTAGTCCCTAGCTCCTTCTGGGATGCAATGAATTCAGGATTGCTACTTCTGTAAGAAAAACTCTCCAACAGCCTCAGATAGAGCAAACCATGTCTCTGGCTCAACCCTGTCTTCCACCTCCTGCCTGACCATACGCTTCCAGCCTCAAAAAGTAATACCATTGTTTGAAGATAGTTCTCTTCACTTGCAAAAGCTCTGGCAGAAGTTCTGGTATGGCAGCAGCAAACTGGTTATCAGAGCAGAGAAGGTAAGGCAAAATGAAGCTGGTACCAGCACAGTGGGATATATAGTTTGTTCATCTTTAAAGGGGCACTATCAACTCAAAAATCACTCTTCTGTCTGAAGCTTCCTTATCACCTGCTGTTAAAGTAGCACTGTTAAGTACCATAGGTGAGAAAGAGCATATCCGTGGAGTTTTCCGGTATATTTTTTGTTTATTTGTTTGTTTGATTAATGTCAGTTTGCTCTTCTATTTCATTATCAGTGTAGGGTCTAAAAGCTCCTTAATTATGCCTCTGGCAGAGTCCAATCAGTCCCCAGTTTGTGTGGGCTTTCATCTCAATGGAAGAGATGGGTTTGTGTGAAGGGAAGTGGGGGTGGAAAGAAGGGGGAGAACAAGATTCAGGGGAAGGTGGAGAAAAGTTAAAAATAAGAGTCACCTTATAGAAATTAACACGAAGAGCACCTTTTTTTTGAGCATGGAATTCAGACTAAAAGGCACAGAGCTGGCAGCAGTTTGATGAGTATAAACTGTTGAGAGCTAGAGCAGTGAGGAAGTAGCTTTTGCTTCAGACTACCTNGGGAAAAATAATAAAAACTCTAATATTTCACTTAGTTTCTTTGGGAAACCACAAATCACCCCCTGGAAGTAGGTCATCTGAAAGAGTGTTGGAAACGTTTGTACACAGGGAAGGTCCAAATCTTGTTGCTCTTTCTTGTGTGGGGGGAAAATAATAATAATAATAATAATAATAAAATAAATTTTAAAAAATGGTTTCATTGTTTCCAATGGGAAAATCATTCCTTTATTGTACTGCAAGTACATCTTGACAAAAAACGA
>VYXD01010885.1:126607-138289 GCA_013397195.1 Hylia prasina
ATCAGGGACATACAGGTTAGAATATTTTCTCATGAAGAATCTGGATGTTTCCCCAGAAAATCTCCTTTTCCAACAGGTCCTGAAATACAAAAGGTGATTATAAACATGTGTCTTAATTTAGTCCCTAGCTCCTTCTGGGATGCAATGAATTCAGGATTGCTACTTCTGTAAGAAAAACTCTCCAACAGCCTCAGATAGAGCAAACCATGTCTCTGGCTCAACCCTGTCTTCCACCTCCTGCCTGACCATACGCTTCCAGCCTCAAAAAGTAATACCATTGTTTGAAGATAGTTCTCTTCACTTGCAAAAGCTCTGGCAGAAGTTCTGGTATGGCAGCAGCAAACTGGTTATCAGAGCAGAGAAGGTAAGGCAAAATGAAGCTGGTACCAGCACAGTGGGATATATAGTTTGTTCATCTTTAAAGGGGCACTATCAACTCAAAAATCACTCTTCTGTCTGAAGCTTCCTTATCACCTGCTGTTAAAGTAGCACTGTTAAGTACCATAGGTGAGAAAGAGCATATCCGTGGAGTTTTCCGGTATATTTTTTGTTTATTTGTTTGTTTGATTAATGTCAGTTTGCTCTTCTATTTCATTATCAGTGTAGGGTCTAAAAGCTCCTTAATTATGCCTCTGGCAGAGTCCAATCAGTCCCCAGTTTGTGTGGGCTTTCATCTCAATGGAAGAGATGGGTTTGTGTGAAGGGAAGTGGGGGTGGAAAGAAGGGGGAGAACAAGATTCAGGGGAAGGTGGAGAAAAGTTAAAAATAAGAGTCACCTTATAGAAATTAACACGAAGAGCACCTTTTTTTTGAGCATGGAATTCAGACTAAAAGGCACAGAGCTGGCAGCAGTTTGATGAGTATAAACTGTTGAGAGCTAGAGCAGTGAGGAAGTAGCTTTTGCTTCAGACTACCTTACCTGGTAAAGTAGTATTTAGGAGCCAATTTTTCCACAAAGTAATACTAAACTCTTTTATACGAGGGGAGGTTTTTCATGTTAGTAAATGGAACTGGAGCCCAGCTGTAGCAGTGGTGGGGTTTTTTTGTTTCTTTTGGGGTTTTTTTGGGAGTGAGTTTTGTTTTTTGGGGTTTTTTTTTGACCTATAACACTGTATTAGGGGAATTATACTGTACAAACAAAAGAGAAGAAATAGCTTAAATGGCAGGGTACCCCCCAAGGGAAACCTGACTTTGCTAGTAAACTTTAACTCAATTTCAGCTCCTTTGAGGTCAAATCTACTTCAGTTTTGCTTGGTTTCTTATTTGCTTTTTTTTCCCCTTCCATATTCTTTATTTTTTCCCCTTTCCCACTGACATTTATTTTGAACAGCATCCTTATATCTTGTTTACTTTTTTCTATCATTAAAGAAATAAAAGATCACTCTCTTTCCATCCTCCCCATCTGCTTGAAGATGAAAGCCATGAGCCTCACTCGCCCTAGAAAGCAAATAATGATAATAATAACAATAATAATAATAGCATATTCAGTTTAAATGGTGCCTTTCATCCCAAATCTGATTACATATTGGGCCAATTTGTGCTTTCAGTTGTATGGCTATGCCTCCGGAATTAATCTGTCAGAATCAGTAATGTCTCTCTGGACTTATCCCAGAATACATTTCTATAGGATTTAGGTATGTAGAGGTCACTGCATCATCCTTCTTTCCTGCAGCAGATATTCAGCATTCACCAGCAGCATATCAGGCCCCAGACAGCCCAACCCTTTCATTCAGTACATGCTCTCTGTCATGGCTTGAGCAGAAGCATAACAAACTCTTGTTCCACAAACATTCAGTTTTAGTCTGTCAGCTGGTGTCAAGGATTCTGGATATCCTGGACAAATTTTTTTTGTTCTGATGGAAGGTGTAGTGTGATATTGTGCGTGTGTTTTACAAATCTTTCTGCACTCCACTCTGTCAGAGATTAGATCACTGCAGCCCTGGCTGAAGAGCAGAGCTGATGAAGGTCTGGGTACTCCCAACCCTCATTATTACATAGTAATGCAGGTAGAAAAGAATAACATAGACAATAGGCGCAAATGGAGCTGTAAAAAGGCCTGGGCAACATGCCAAGGATAGGATTTCCAACCACTTCCCAGCACTCTGCCCCTGTCTCAGAGTTATCCTTTTATATCAAATTGAAGATCTGGAGGCATAGTTCTTTCTTCCCATTCTTCTATAATGCCTGGCATGGGGATGATGCTTCTAAATGTTAGTGCAAGAAGTTAGAAGTGATATTCAAATGTTACTACAATGTCTGTATAACCTGGAGGCCAAAAGAACAACCACGCTAAGAAATGTGTCATGCCACAAAGTGCCTTAGTTTCTGTGCAATAAAATCCCAGCTTAGGCAGGAGTAGATTAACTTTACAAACTCAGCAAAATGTCACACACTGTGCATGGTCAGAGACAGAGTGGCGTGGTGCACAGCAGAATGCCTGTGCTCAGCAATCTAAGCCCAACTTGTGTCACGATCTGAAATCTTTCAAATTCGGTCATCTCAATCATGCTTTGCTTAAAAGGCCAATGATTTATGTTTTCTGGTGTAACCTCTTATTATTATGCCTTGTCCAAGTCTTTGTAGTTACCACTTGAAATGCAGCCTTGCATTTGTGGGCTCTCCCAGGAATCTCACCTGATTTCCATTCTTATTTATCCAGGCAAACTTTCCTGGAGATCAGTCCAGGAGTAAGTTTGTGGTATTTCTGGTGCTTTCTACTTCAGTTCTCAGTTGAAAATACCTTGAGAACAATCTACTTCACAACATTCACATGAAAATGAAACTTAAAACTGAATGAAGCTCTGTCTAAATGGGAGAAAATGATGTTTGGATCGAGTTCAGTTTGAAGTTTGAAGGGTGAGGATAAGGAGGATTTATTCTATCCAGAGAAATTGGTTTGGTCACCCTCAGCTATAGACTGTACAGAATTCACCATATCAAGTAGCTGGTTCTTGTATAAATAGATTGTACACTTACAAAGCGAAGGATTAAAACCATCTTCCTTAATTACATCCTATAATTCATACCAGGATAACCTTGTAAAAGATCAAACAGTAATGGGGGCAGAAAGGGCTTCGTGTACAGCACAGAATAGCAAGAGTTTGCCCTTTCCAATATACAGTCTGCAAAGAGTCATGCAGGACATGACCATTTAGAAACTTAGAGGCAAGTAGAGAGAGAGGGGACAATAACTATTGCAGGGGCTGAAGCTGTAAATGTTTATTCATGCAGCAATCAATTCTAGCTAGCTACCTCTGATACATATGTGAGCTCTCTATATCAGAACAGATCTCAATAATTTATAGACTTCTCTACACAACATCTTTATGAAGTAGGGTGTTTTTTCTTCTGCTGCTCTTCAGAATAAGGGGGCTGAAGTGCAAGAAGACTAGTACTGAAATATTTTCTATTAGCAGGAAATTATTCACCTCTAGATACAGAAAACAATTTAGGATTTTCCAACACTGGTTAATTTCTAGAATCTGAGATTGGGAGGGGTTAGAAACCTTATATCATAAAAAAAGATTAGGGTCACTCTAAATTGTATTTTAGTGCCTTCAATTTTACATATATATATATATATATATTTTTTTTTTTTAACATCAGTAACAGAGGATCTACCCCTCCACTTTATAAATGACTTTATTCCACAATATGTTATTGATGGGATTCTCCACAGAGTGGATGATGTAAATTTGCTCTCTTTTGTCTAAGGNGCTTCAGGAAAGGCGGCACTGCACGGGCTGTGACATTACCCCCTTTATGAGGTCTGCAGGTCCCGGTTATTGAAAGCTTCGGCACAGGGACATACGGACAGCAGCCCGGGTCTTGGGGGCTGAACAGAGATGTTTATTCAACGCATGGTGGAACCCAAGAACCCTCTTCCACGTGTTTGGGGTCCTTTTATCCACACAGAAAGAGGAAGGGGTTGGAGTTGGGGTACCTTATCCAATGAGGACAGAGCATGAGAGGGGATTAGGGGAAGTAGCAAAGGTATAGGCTACTGGATTGTGCAAGGGAAAGATTGCAACACCTGAGTCAAACCAAAAACTGGGGAGAATACAGGGGTGTGCTGGGTTAAACCATAAAATGAGAATATGGATATGAAATGACCTAAAAGGCACACTGCAACATAGGAGTGAAAAGTTAACCCATCAGCTCCCTTTAGCAGGATTTATCAGAAGTTTCTTTGGGTCTGTGATCAGCAATATGCCCACAAATAGCTGTCAGGGAATATCGTAGTCTTCATGGTGACTAGCTCTCCTCTGCTGCCTGAGTTGCCCATGGGTTTCCTGATTTGATGTATACAAAGTCCCTGCACTGGTACACAGCAGACCTGACACTTGGTTTACAAATCTCTTTCCTGGAAAGAGACTTGAAATTTATCAGAGATAGCCCAGCGCTGGAGCTGAAGGATCCAATGGGTCCATTGTGGACCTTACCTCCAGCAGCTTGTCTAGAGTCATACAGGAAAGCTGAAAAGAAAGATGAACTTGTGTGTTTGACTAGCTTCTTATCCCAAAAAATGTTAGTCTGAAAACACTAGCACTCCTATTACACCCTGAGGTAAAGATTATGCAAACCTTTATTTGTCCTTTTTCTTCTCAGTTTTATATTTTTTTTTCATTCCCTGCAACTTCTACAGCATTTGAATGTGTCTCAGTTTTGCATCTCAGCTTCTCCATTTTATGTTTTTCTTTTAACTTGTCATAATGATTCAAACCTAATGTACTTTTCTTGTGATTTCATTGCTTCAGAGGAGAGCAGAGGAAAAGACTCCAGCTGTTTATATGCACTATATAACAATTAAAAATTTAATTTCCAGAGCCTTTCTGCAGGTGTGGTAGAACTGCCAGGAGAGTGAAGACAGGTAGTTACAATTTCTCTAGGTAAATGTTCATCTTTGAACCCATATAGTTAGCTTCCAGAAGAAACACTGACTATGTACTAACATGGTAATGTGCTACTATCCAGCTTCTTTCTTATGACAGTCCACTAGCTGCCAAACACTGAAGGTGTAATGTACCAGAAAAGAATTTCAGGTAAGGGACAGATCACTTACTACCAAATTTATCTGAGCTGTTCCTATTTTTGAGGTAAGAAACTTCATTTTCATGATCCCAACTTTCTGAGGCCATTCATGATGGACAATTGTCTTTCTTTCTGGAAATTTAATCTTCAGCCATAGTGTCAATGAATTAATTAATATAATCATTCCCTCACAGCAACACAGGCTCTATCATGCATAACTTTTCCTTAACTGCCCTATAGTCTCAGCTCAATATATATATAGAGAAAAATATATTTTTACACAGCCCAAATTTAAACCTTACTTTCTCCCAAGGAATGGAACCTACACAGCCAAATCATTGTTCCAGTCCAACCTAGACTGTTTTTTCCAAATGCCTTTATTCAAAGCAGTATGAGGGAACTGTATGAAGTCATCATCTGACTTATAACATTCCAGTCATTCCTCCTTTGAATATATTATTATTATTATTATTATTATTATTGTCACTACTATTACTAACATTTCATGTCAGTGATCCATAGCTGCTGATTGGATAAAACATTCAGGTTTTATCCCTCATTTTTCCCTCTTCTGTATTCCTTAGAACTTCGAACATAGAGCACAAGTGAGATTATTTGTGCCTTGATACAAGACACTGCTTTACTTAATACATTTCTTTCTAGTTCTAGTTTCTTCAATCTTCTGTCTGATTCCCCTCTGTGCTGACAGTTTCTGGTTCTGTGTCACCAGCAGTCTGAAATTACATACTCTGGTTTCCAAGGAAAGAAAAGTAAGCAGTGGTTCTAGTTTATCTGATCAAGAACTCTGTTCCCTTTCCCTAATAATTCACCAACCATCTCCTTATATATTTATAGCTCCTCATCTAACTCCTCAACTAATCCCCATCCCCTCTAGTTTTGATAACAATTTCTAGCATGGACCATATTAATGTTTTCTTGAAGATTAGATCTATTAAATTTCACTTGTCTAGAAAAATCAGTTATCTTATCATGTAACAGTATCAGTTCAGTTTGGCAGTCTATCATTGGTAAACCCATCTATTTTTTTTTTAAATCTTTCCATCTGTAATATTTTCATTCAGAATGTGTCCTAAAAACTTGCTTACTATAAATCCTAAACCCAGTGGTCTATATTTTCCCAGGCCACAGATCTGATTTAAAAATAAGAGGTTGATCTTTTCTTTCAGAGAATTTGCAAGAAATTTCTCTCAACCTGGCTCAGCAGAGGAGAAACAATCTGTGCAAAGAATATATGTTTCTTTCTGAGACAAGTGACAACCTTCTCAAGCACAGCTGATCGTAAAAAGCAGTCTTTTGAATGTCAGTTGAGCATCCTTGGCTTATGCATTCATGAACTCACTCCAGAGTGTTCCTCTTCTCACTGTCTCTGGCTGCTGCAGAGGACTGCTTCTGTCATGCCTAATTCTTCCCTGTCTAACAGAGGAAGGAAGAAAATAAAAGCAAAAGAAATTATAACAGAAAAAAAGGAAAAAGGCAGAGAAGAGGAGAGGGAAGAGGGAATTTAAAAAAAAAAAAAAAAGAGTGGGAGGAAGGAAGAGAAAGGTGACAGGAAAAGGGACAAAGCATTTTATTAATTAGTTGTATTTGTCACTTGTGGGACCTTTTTGATCTAGACACACTGGACATCTCTTATATCTGCTTCTCAGGATGTCTCCTAAATAGCACAGATTGTTATGTTAGCTTTCCTCCTGCGATTTTCACTTCTCATCTGCAACCACCCCAGTTTAGCCAGATTTTTATCTTGAGACCCACTCAAAGAAAACATCCTGAGACATGTCCAAAAGATGGCTTAGTCTTCACTTAATCAGTCAAGACTCCTTGTATGCATGAAATTGCAGGGCACTCTTCTTTTTTGCTATCTCCCTCTTACTTTCCTTTTTTTATTATTATTTTTTTAATACAGCAGTTTTCTAAGTTGCCCCATTGCCATTACACTATGATGTGTTTTGGATCATTCACTGTCTTTAAACCTTTCTAGAACATTTTCCACATGGAGAATCCTCTTAAAGTAAATGCATCATCATACATGATTATCCATGCTTAAAGGAACAATCAGCAGAACAATATGTCATGTTCTCAGCACTGCCCACAAATTGCACTTTCTTCCTATTTCGCACCCCTCCTAGCTTGTTGTAATTTGTTTACCCTCATAGTTGCTGGGTTGGAAGGCAGATGTTGGTAAATTTTCCATCAACAGCCATAAAATTTTACTTTAATGAGACAGCACACTTCAAAAAGATTTCAGTGTGAGTTTGGTGCTCTTTCTACCCCTCAAATCATCACAGAATCACAGTATCACGGTATCATTTAGCCTGGAAAATATCTCTGAGATCACTGAGTCAGTCACCACCATCAACAAGGTCAACTAGACAAAAGTACTTGTTAGTGAGAACAAAGCAATAAGTGCCACGACCAGTTGTTTTCTGGTGGGTGACTCCACCATTCCACCACTTCTCTGGATAGTCCATTCCAATTGCTAACCTTTTCTGTGAAGAAATTTCTCCTAATGTCCAACTTGAACCTCCCCTGAGGCTTTGTCTTCTTGTCCTGCCACTCGTTGGGAGCAGAGGCCCACCCCCACCTGGCTGCCCCCTCCTGTCAGGGAGTTGTGGAGAGTGAGAAGGTTTCTCCGGAGCCTCCTTTCCTCCAGGCTGTCCCTGCAGCTCCCTCAGCTGCTTAAATCAGACTCGTGCTCCAGACCCTTGCACAGCCTTGTTGCCCTTCTCTGGACATGCTCCAGCACCTCAATGTCTTTCTTCTAGTGAGAGGTCCAAAGCTGAACACAAGATTCCAGGTGTGGCATCACCAGTGCCCCCAGCACAGGGGGGTGGGCACTGCCCTGGTCCTGCTGGCCACACTATTGCTGACACAAGCCTGGTGCCATTGGCCTTCTTGGCCACCTGGGCACACTCCAGCTCATGTTCAGCCACCGGAAACTAGCATCCCCAGGTCTTTTTCTGCTGCCTCTTTTTCCAACCATTCTGCCCTCAGCCTATAGTGCTCTCCGTGTTTGTTGTGGTTAATCATGACATAAGCTGATCAGCAAAGGTCCCATTCTGGCAAAATACTTCCTCAAATCAGTTTTGTGCTTTCTGTAGTTTTTCAATCTCTTGTTAGTTTTGCCCTTCTCCTTCTCAGCTTTCTCTGGATACCAAAAAAGTGCCAAGGCTCCAAGCGTCCATTTTTCTTCATCTTCTACATATTCTTAATCACAATGATCTACACTTACTGTGGAGAAGTCTGTTAAAAAAAGGATGAATCTCTGGAAACTCTGGAATCACTCCCCCTGAAATATGAATTATTTCTCATTCCAAATCTCACATAAAGGCTTTTTCTTGAGTGGCTTGGTCCAGGTCACCATGAAGCCATGCGTTCTTCCCAGTTTTGCTGTATCAGTAGAACAGTCCTGAATCTAAGCTGTTCTAAGCCAGCTATAGTAAATTAAACAGTGACAGATGCACAAATACGTGAAGAACAGTTTCCTCCATGGAATTCCCTCTCAGTAAACAGTGTCATCATTACACCCTGCTCTGAAGCACTATTGAACCTTTCCCATGATGGTTGTTCCATTCCAGTTGGCATCAAGGCCTAAAAGCCATCCTGGACATACTTGCATCCATAGTGCAGGCATATTATAAAAATGGTTTGAACTGTTGTTTTCTTTGGATTACTGCGGGCTCACAGTGGAGGTTTGGGCAGACCGCATGTGGTAGCCTCAAAAAGGCTGTTTCAGGTTGCTGTGTCACTTTACTATACAGATATACCTATAATTGCCATCTTGCATCTGACTTTAACCTCACTGTTCCCAATTCCTCCCCTCAACCTTGTGGGTGATGTTTTCTTTCAAAAAAAGTGGTTTCTAAACAACTAAAAATTGTTTGTATAAGAATTCACCATTGATCTACATTGTGTTTAAAAAAACCTTAGGGATGAATATGAACTTAATCAGGTATTTCTTTTTTCTGCGTTACTGCTAAAGATGTGTGCTTTTATGTCTAATTGTATCTATATCCATAAAATAAATTTTCAAATTAGAAATACACATTGGAAATCTTTTCAAATAGTAAAACATCCAGAAGATTCAGCTTTCTGTTTTTAAAATATATTTTAAGGTCATGTTATTTTAGCAAAGTAAGTACTTTTATTTCTGTTTATGCTTTATCTAATTTTTTTCTCCAAAGAGAGCAAACCTGCATACATCTTACCCTCTTCCTTCAGGCACAGAGGTGTTTTCAGTGTTTCTTCCTGTGTCCTAATATTTCTACAAAATGGGGTGTTCATATGACCACTACAATCCTGTCAGTATAAAACATAAAGTTCAGAGTTCAATGGAAACAGCGCTCAGTTTCAAGTTCCTTATTGTGTCAGAGTTTTCCTTTCATAAAGCATATACTTTTCCTTGAGCAATGGCAACAGCCCTGATACAGACAGTAATCAAAACAAATAAAAAACCCTTCACTATAAAATATAAGTTCTGAAAAGGTTACACATTCACTTCAGATGTTTGTACTTAATACCTCAGCCAATTATATGTGGCTAACAAATGGGTATCTATAAATACAAATATTTATTTCCTTGTCACTTTATGGTTTGTTTTGTTGTTGGGTTTTTCTTTTCTTTTTCTTTCTCCTTCCATTTTTTCTTCATTAGTCAATTATTTGCATATGTTTCTTCTCCATACAAGATTCAGGTTTTCCAAATTTAGTCATTTGTGTAAAGCAGTCTTCTTAAGTAATTTCCTAAACATCTTCTGCACAGCTATTTATAATCACTGTAAATATCTGCATAAATAGATTTATGCACACTAATGGGCACACATGTATGTGTGTGTATCCAGGTAAAGTGTCCTATATTGTATACTCCTGTATACAATCTGCAGTCATTAAAACAGGGGTTCTGAACACTATATTGCTGACTGAAGTAAGTTCCAGTTCACTTGACTTTATAGTGTTAAAAGCTGTGTGAATAATTAATTTTGTTTGCTTTCCTATACATTCAGGGGAGACTGTGGTGGATTCCTCATGCCAGATCTCATAACTATTGGCCTCAGGCTGAGGCTATAAATGTTCTCGAAATTCTTCCGTTGTTTCAATACATGGGGAGGACACATGAATAACTCAACAGTTCAATCTTTCATAATAAAACTCAGCCTAGGTGGATATATATATAAGTGCATGTTTAACATTTTATCAGGGAAGATTCACCATTGCTACCATGAAGTTTCTGTACTCCAAGTTAGGCTGTGCTACTCCACTCTGTATGAAAGCTTGAAACTGAAGATTTTGCTCACATGAGCAAACTGAATTGCACAAGATACTTTAGTATTCATGGGATTTGTCTCCTTGTTTGCTGTGCAGAATCACAGGTCACAGATAAAAATCAAGGCTGCATCTCCATGATTAGGGAAGTGATTTTTGGTGTCCAGGCACTGGGACCTTCTGAGAGAAAAGCACTGTGTAAATATGAAGATATCACTGATAGTCATTATCAATAATAATAATGACAACAATAACAACAATGATGATGATTATGATAATAATAATAATAACAATAAATAACACTCTGAAAGAATACTAGCATTCTGGTGAGGAAAAAAATATTTAGCCACTGGTCTTTTCATATTAATGAGATTCGATTTTTCAATCAGTATGAAGGACATCACCTGTGCTCCTTGCCTCCAGGTTTATCTACATGGGTGGAATAGATTCGGAAAACTAGCACTTAGAGAACTTTTTCAGAAAGATATTTCCAAATGTCAGCATTTTCTATTACTTTGTCATTGACTTCGAATGTGTTTTCAGAATGATTTGGTCCTTTCTTGGGTAAGGAAGAAAAATTGAATTTGAAAAAACTTTTATCATTCATTATTATGCAGCTTTCATATTGCAAAACACAATTTATAGCTAAAAACTCACCTTCCTTTCTGCTGTGCCACTTCAAATGTCCAATGCTAAACAGAAACTGCTATAAAAATGTCTGCCCTCACTCTATGAGATTCAAATAATTGACAATAAAGTGGAAAACTGTTAAACATGTAACCTTGGCACAAGCTCCATGGAATATTTATCCTCCCGCTGTTGTATTCTTCAGTTTGTTTTGTTGGTTTATTGGATTGTATTCTATCCACTTGTGCCTTGCAGCATCTATGCATGAGTCAAACACCTGCAGTGGGACACATGGCAGAAATAAAGCAGCAGGAGATGGCTCACAGGCTGAACCTAGGTGCCCTGGGCTGCCTCAAAACTTCGGGGACCTGCAGCTCTCTGAGAGGCAGCATTCTGCCACACTGCCTGGGAAGGAGCTGCCGAAATCTGGAAGGTTGGATGGGCAGGATCATTTCCTGTTGCCTGCCACTCGGAGACAGAAAGTTACCCCATGGACCCTAGTGGCTGCTTTGTGCTTGAGCAACTTCCTTCGTGTGATGAGTAAGTTCAGGCTGGGGCCCCGGAGCTCCTCACTGCTGTAGTGCTGGCTGCGTGCTGCTCCACTCCTGTATACAAATGCAGTAATCCTCAGTAGGACAATCGGGAATGTTTACCTTTCCTTCCCTCTGAACACACTTTTCTCTCAGTTCAAATACTGCTTTTGCAGCCTAGTCCTATATACCACAAAAAAAAAAAAAAAAAAAAG
>VYXD01010885.1:145577-171910 GCA_013397195.1 Hylia prasina
TTCAGACAAGAAATTTAAAAAAAAAAAAGAAAAAAAAAAAAAAAATCCTTAAAATTAAACAATCCAGAGGGAATATATATCAACATTTTTATAACTATTTCTATGGTGTTTGAAAAATATATGGTTTTTCTTGAAGGTCATTTTGAAATGGAAATATCAGTGTAAGTTGATTACTTCATTTCAGTTCATGAAATAAGGGAATTATTTAAAATAAATAATTATGACCAAAACTCATTTCCATCAAGAAACATCTTCCTGTAGAATTTTTTAGTATGTTGGTTGTTATCTCTTTTTTGATATATTTATTTATGTTAATATTTGTACAGCATTCACTACCGTTTCCTAATAGATTTTTAATATGGATATATTTATTGAATTTATTTTAAAAAATGGAGATAAAAGTATGTTGAATGGTGTTCATTTGTTTTGATTTATTTATGGAACAATGTTGTGGACTATTATGGGATGTCTCAAAGCAGACAATATAATATGGAAAAACTGTCTTCACGGCTTTAAATACTGTTCAGTTTCAGTTACTGAATAATCCAATACAACTTAAAAACTAAGCACAGAGTCAATAGAATAGTGTGAGAATAGGAAACTAGAGCAGAAACTAACAAACACAAAAGGTGTTAGGCCGTGTTATTTTGACCTTGAGCTGTGTCACACATTTCTTAGACATATCATCTCTGTCCAGAAAAATATTCCTTATTGTATTAATAGAATTGCCACTGTAATCAATAGCTGATTGAGAAAAAAAGGCAACTGCCAGAGAGATTTACCCCATCTCTGAGCTACTGAACTGTCTGGAAACACCTATTCTTGCTCTGTGATGAATATAGAGTCCAAGGTGGCTACACTTTTATTTTAGTGTCTTGACTAAACGTGTAGGGTCACAAGGATGGCGGAGGTCCTTGGGGGGAAGCTGTAAGAGGAGCAGCTGAGGCCACTTGGTTTGTTCAGCCTGGACAAGAGGAGACTGAGTTGAGATCATGTTGTGGTCTTCAGCATCTTCACAAGGGGAAAAAAAGGGGCAGGCACTGATCTTTTTTTCTGTGATGACCAGTGACAGAACTTCAGGACACAGCTTGAGTCTGGGTCAGGGGAGGTTTAGGCTGGATATCAGGAAAAGGTTCTACAGTCAGTGGGTGGTTGGGCCCTGGAAGAGGCTCCCCAGGGAAGTGGTGGCAGCACCAAACCTGTTGAAATTCAAGAAATGTCTGAACAATGGTCTCAGGCACAGGGTGTGACTCTTGTGGTGTCCTATACAGGGACAGCTTCCAAATCAGCATGATTCCATGACACATGACTTCTATGACTCCATGATTCTATAAAATCAGGTAGAATAAATCTAGGCGTCCAGTTTCTTGGAGCCTCTTAGGACTGTTTTAGAGATGAATATCTAAAGTTATCCTCTACTAGAATCTATATAAATACCTTAGATGATAGCTTTTTGTCATCTGAATAAGTTAATTGATGCCTGTGACAAAACAATATTTTTTGACATGCTCTACATGCAAGACAACATTGCCATACCTAAGTTATTGAAATTCAGATATGATTAAATTTCCAAGTGCATTTTGATCCCAGAGAGTTCATGGGAAGCAGATAAATTAGAATTTAAATTAGCACAATTAGAATTTAGTATAGCCATGTATTGTGTGATGAAGGCTTTAAGGAAATATACCCCAACACCTTCAACAATGAACCTTACTTAAGGTAGTTTGGTGTAAATGTTTCAGATACCCAAATACATGTTCAGGAAATCCTTGTTGAGACAAATGATAGAACAAAAGGGAAGCGTGGATGGGTTGAAGTATCATACCGTGTTCTGGAGCCTCACAAATATGCATATTCTGCAGGAACATGAAAGTTTGTTTTACAGCAAGTTAACAGCTACAAATACAGTGGATTTTTTTTTCTAATGTAGGAAATTTGCAAGATACAAATTAAAAGACACTTAAGACTCTAGGAACATTGTAACAGAAAGTTTTGACTGGACCTTTGCATCCTGTCAACAGAGATTTTAAACTTGATCACTTTGGGGTCGTTGTGGCCAAGACAGCCACCAATCTCCATTTCACTTACATGAGATTAAGTTTCAAGAATATACAGAGGTAAATGGCTGAAACAAAATCAGATGTTTGCACAAGAAAGGTTAAAATATACTTTTCTGTGCAAAAAAAATTGAGGATTTCATATTTTTTTCCTCTGAAATCTGTAATTTATATAATTTGGAGATGTTTCACTGATGCTCTTGAAAGAATAAAATTTTGCAATTAATTTGAAAATATTTAAAATATTTTTTTGTATATTTTCACTAAATCTAATACTTTATATAATAAAACACTTGAATTCTTATCAGATTTACTATCATTATTTGGAGAACCTTAATATCAGGAGAAAAACTGTATTTTTTACATGTTAACATCATGCCTGAACCAAGACAAATAAGAAACCTCCAGACTGCATTGTAACTTCACCTAACTAAAACGTGAGTTGTTATTTTATGTTCATTTATTTCCATTAATGAATTTATACTTTTTCTTTTCTATTTTATTTTAATTTTAATTTTTTGAAACTATTTGTATAGTTTGTGTTGCCTGTGTAATATTTAAAGCATTTCTGCATTTTGTTTTTATTCAAATAGTTTTGCTGTTCTTCTCACATAGTTTTTTTCTGTTGTTATAAACAAATGGTGAAATTGATATTTTTAGCACTGTGTCCAACACCAAATGTCCTCAGAGAGGGAGGATTTGATGTAGTTTGGGGCTGATATCTCAAGCTTCAATACTTTTAATCTCAGCTAAGAGGACTTTGATCTTTACTCATTGATGTAAAATTAACCAACCTGAATGTGTTTTGGTTGAGCTAAAAAATCTCTTTGAGGTGCGGGATTTTCAAAGAGTTTTAAGGTCACTTCACACACAGCTACCACTGACATACAAGTTTCTAAGTTTGGGTAAACGTGAGTTTCTTTTGCTTTGTTCCTTTAAGCTTTATTGGAGTTCTGGCCTCTCTTTCTCCTGGTACTAACAGCATTGGATAACACTAACACTTTCCTTTCTCTCAGGTTTTGAAGCAGAGATTAAAAGACAAAAAAGAATTTAAAATTTATGCTGTACTGCGCAGAAGAATCATCACAAATGCACAGACTGTGTAACCAAACTTCAGCCTCTTCCCAGTACGAGTTACAACTGCAAGAATGGGACCTCTACGGAAAATCTGTGTTCCTTCTTTCAAAGTCTGTGTGATCCAGTCACTGACCCTGCAGTGCATCACCAGCAGATATTTATCTCTGAAGTCCTGAAGATGCTCCCGTTCCATATTTTCCTGCTGACATAATTTTGACATTTGCTTTATTTGGTCTGACCTTGTACTAGCCTTCCATTTATTACTATGGCCCAACTTGGCGAGAGAGCCTAATTTACAGTAGGGTCTATCAACCTCTTTTGGAGCAGTTTTCATAAGCGTAGACAGCCATCGGGATTTATAGAAGTAAATGGCTTGGTGAAATACAAGGATCCATGCCACATGAGCTGAGAAAGAGTGATTCCTCATCTGTGAGCAGAGCCTGAGTTCTGTGAGACCTGAAATCCATTGCTGGAGCTGTGGCTCCAGTGCAAGTGAACATCTGTGAAAGGATATGGAGTAAAGTATGGCCCCTTATGTCACTGCCGCAGCTGGGCTTCCTGCAGCTTAATTTGCCCTCTCAGCATGTTGCACTGATTATAAATACAATGCTGATCTTGTTGCCAGAGGCCATGACATATCGCTTGGCACTTTGCAACCCTCAGAACAAATTTTTTCCCTTTCCCTGTTCACCTCGGTCAATCAAGGCTTCAGAAAGCAGCCCTCTGCCACCCAGCATAGGATTACATGTCATTTATAGTTTTACTCGCTTCAAAAAGCTAATGCTTAAGTTAATAAAGTGGAAAGATTGCAAGTACGGTGTCCCAACCAGGGAGAGGCAGATTGAAGTTGTTGTTATTTGGGCTGTGGGGCACGGTAGGGGTCAGGAAGAGGGAGACATAAAAATAAAGAGCTAATAGCCTCTCTGGTGTCAAGAAAGAGAAAAGGAAGCAGCTCTTCAGCAAGACATAAAATATTTATAGCTCTCATTGGAAAAATGCTGCTCCTCTTTTCTTTTTATTCATTTAAATATATATATGCATTTCTAAGCATAAAGTTTATTTAAGTGAAAGCTTTCTGCTGGCTGTTTTAATCACATGAGAATTCAGAGAATTTCCTGAACTTGTTGTAATTTACTTAATGGGTAAACTGGTTACATAAAGTTTAAAAATAATAGATGCTTTTCTAACTTCAGTCTGACCCACCTTAGAAATCTGTGGTTTGTGCCTACATTGTAGGCATTAGAAGATTAGTAAATTTGATGAAATATTTTTTCTTCAAAACTAAGTTTAAAAGAGATATGATGTTGTAATTCAATAATGGACAATCCTTTTAATTAAAGTATTTGGTGGCAAGGAAAATTACTCTCAGTTGTGCAGAGAAAATTTTTTTCAAACCCAGCTGATTTAAATATCATAAAATCAGGGTCACAATGAGCTGAAAATTAACTACACAAATAACCATATATGTAGACAAATTGAAGCAGTAAACTTTCTGGGGCAAGTAAGACAGGATTTTAAATACAGCAGTAAAAGTTGAAAATAACATTTATAAGCAAACAAGGAAACAAACCAAAAACAAAGCATATTAATCCTCGAAAATAAGTACTCATTTTGCCAGAGAGTCACAAGTACATAAGAACTTTATTTTTATTTGTGTACAATTTTATTTGATTCACAGTAGGTCTAAAATATCTTAATGTCAATGGACTGTAAATGTGTGGTTAGAGTAGCGTGTGCTTTAGAGGTTTTAACTTCGAGATCTATGATTAAGTGCATTGCTCATCTGACTAACCAGATCATGTCAACATTTCATATATTTGCTGATACAGACACAGTAAAAACATGAAATAAAGTGCAGTCTCACTAACTTCCAAAAGAACAGAAAGCAAATTAGTTCATTTTTTTTATACTCTCATTCATACATATTGTTTTTGACTTTAAAGATATGTAAATATATGCTCATAAATTTTGTTGATGTGCTGTACAAGAGGTTGATTCAATGACAAGATCTATCCAGATTTAAATAAATATCTTTATAGGCAACATGTAGTATCAGGTTACTATTTGTACTCCATACCTATTGACAAACTACAATAGGACAAAATGGAGCAGTGTCCATGGTACTATTTAGAAATAAAATTACATTCAACGTATGACCTTATGAGACAAAAAGAAGTGCATTTATATGTTCAATGCAACAAAGTATTTTCAACAGGAAGGAAAGTGATTTTTGTGAGAGAGAAAAAACAGCAAGACAATTTGATCAAAAAAGTTCCATGTTTTCTGCGCATGCAACTGTCTTTAGTCCTGGGTTATTAGATAATTCAGGATCACATACTTATCTTTTATTTCTGTTTGATTGCTTTTTGGTGGTTCGTTTGTTGTGGGTTTGATTTTTTTGGGGGGAGTGGGGCTAGTAATAAATAAAGAAGTTATATTTTACAGTAAGATAAAAATACAGAGAGTGGGGCTAGTAATAAATCAAGAAGTTTTATTTTACAGTAAGATAAAAATACAGATTTTTTTTCTCTTCCCCTTTATAAAAAATAATTATTGTTTTTAAATACTTCTATCAGTGCCTGATTATTCTCTTATTTGACCAAGTCCTGTACTGTAGGAAATCTTTATCTCATGCTAATTGTGCAAGTTTTGTTGATTTTGCCTCAGGCTATCTCAAATGACTAGAAGTTAAGATGTCCTTTAAAATCTCTATATAGAAAATTAAAAAAAAAAGATTTTGACTAAGATTTTCATTGATATTTACTACTGTACTATTATTTTCTGAGAGACTATCACAATTTAACTAGTCTTGTGTACTGTACTCTTTCCATCTCAGTCAATCAAAAATTAGTGTCACTTTCTGGTTCCCAGTGATGAAGGACACAGAAAGTACTTCTACTTTCTCAAACTCATGTAAAAACCACAGGCCTATGAATTCTAATTATTAACACTCCTTTAAATTTACTGAACTTAAAATATGCAAATAATTACATGGGAACAGACCAAGAAACCACTTTAGCTCAGTTTCCCTTCTCACTTGTGCAGTCAGGTCCCAAGAAAGACCATAATTATAAGATAAGTATATTTTTTGATACTGTGCAGAAGTTTCTTACCACTGAAGTTATTTTTAGGAAAAAAAAATCAAAATAAACAGAAAAACCTACAGCCAAACAATCAACTAAACAAAAACAAATAAACAAAACCAACCAAAATATCCCAAACAATGGCCCCTCCACTTTCTCCCCTAGAGCTTGTTTCTTTGCATCTAACAGATTTCATTGAATTTCTCTTCCATGACCATGTCCAATCATTTCTGTAATACATATAAAATTGCAATAACCGCTGCATCCTGAAGCAAGGAGTTTCACAATGTAATTATTTGGTGCACTTTCAGACTCTTAGGCATATATGCTTCAATAGAGGAAAAAAAATGCATTACGTTATTAGGAAAGCCATAATTGTTGGTGATGGCATTGATGTTATCTAGTTTAACTGTCCAAAAATAAAGATTGGTCCAAACTAACTGTTTAAGTTCTGAACAATTATGAGAATGAGGGAAATGAGCCTTTTTCATACCAACTCTCATGGAGTGAATCACCATGAACATATGTCAATTTCTCTCCATTTGCTAAAACTGGAGCCAGGACAACTAATTCTGAGATGCCAAACATTTTTATCCAGTGAATGTGAATGAGGTGAATCATTCCCCATATGGTTTGGGGAAGATGAGTCTTGGGATCAAAAGTATCTAAACCCCCAAGCATTAAATGAACAATTTTGTGCTGCATAGTCTTCATATGCCTTCTAAAGCATGACTGTATTCTCAGGTGTTTCAGAAGGGAACAGAAAAACAATGCTTTTTTTTTTTTTTTTTTCTAGAAGACTAAACAGGAACTTCATTATTGACAATGGACCAACTTTATATTTGAATCTTGGTAGATGGGCATATCTTAATCTTTAATTCATCATGAAAGAGGGTGATATTGAGGTAACAAAATTAGTTTAATTAAAGATTGCTCTACGTTAGCAAAAACTGGCTTGATTAACTTGAATTGGGGAAATCTAACATTTATTGGCACAGGTCTGGAACAACCTTCTGAGATATATTTTTGAAAGCCTTTTTGCTGCCTCTTATTCTTTCAAAACACTTCTTAGGGTAATCTTATTACACAGGATAGCATTAGCAATTAATAGATTTTCTAGGATTATCAAGAGGGTTTTAAAGCAACATAAATGAGGGAAAATGATACTGTGACAATCAAGTGGCACATACTTAAAAATTAAAACCAGCCTGTAGGCTCCTTATTATGACAAATCCCTTTACAAAAAGTTATGAAAGGAACACAACCTTTAGCTGGGTATACATTAAGGGAAGCATCTGAGAATGGTACTTAGAATACCTAATTCAGGTATTTAATTTGCACCTAAATTTTAAAAATATTAAACCATCATTGTTACTATAGGTCTCTTACTCAAATGTCTGAAATCATGTACAATGAAGAAACCCAAGAAAAAGTTGTTTTACAATTAAAAAAAAAAAAAGNTTTAAAATGCAGAAAAAATGAAAATATTTATGATGTTGTCATCTTATTTAAAACAGAATTGGAAAGTCTGAATTTTAAAAGGTTTTAAAAGGTTTTAAAACCTTTTTACGATTCAATATTAAACCTATGGAAACAGTGAAATATATGGTAAAAAAAATGGATTGTCAGTTTAATAATATAAACATCAGATGAGAAAAGTAAAAAAATAACCCTGTTGACTAATGGCAATTATGAAAAAAAATCAAAATATGAACAAAAAAGAATGTCTGCTAGTTACAGATGGTAAAAATATAAATAGGGACTTAGAGCACAAATATTCAGAATATGTTTCTGTTCTATATTTGGAATTAAGGAGATGGATATATCTATGTCACATGATACTGGGGATAAAATACAACATTTACCATCTGTAACAAAGAGAGATGTGAGACAGCACTTATGGGCTAAGAAACAGTGTTTCAGTCTGAGGCATAAATAGTTTAATTTGACCATCCTAGCAAAACTTAGACAGAGACTTTACCTTTGTCTGAAATTGTTTACACAAGAAAAAAGTGTAAGTTAATCAGAGCTCTTTCTTACCAACCAAAGCTTTACACAGAAACTAACAAATAGACGCAGAAATTAATGCATTTCAGCACTGGAAAAGAATATAATTTATAAGAAATGAGTATAACTAAATGTGCAATTGGATGAATAGTCCTTAAAAGTCAAAGAATGTAATTATAATGTGAGAAATTTAATTCTTGATGACAGAAGGAGTGCCCTGAACCTTGTGCACTGGGATAAAGGATAGATGCAATCCTGGGCTATTCTGGTACATCTTCTTGATTATGTATCTCTCAAGTCTCTTTCTTTCAGAGGTTTGACTGCTCTCAGTGCCTGTTATGTATAAGCAAATAATTCTTTACTTGAGAATTTAAGTCCAGTGTGGAAGAAGTGCAAGGTATATTGGACACTTTTTGCTGATGATCTAATGGTCCCTTTTTTTGCAAAACAGAGGATGCAAGTCTCATTTCTAGCTCAGAAATTTTTCAGAAGGTCTAAGCAGAAAACAGAATGCCCCTTTCTGGAGCAGGAGGATGTACCTGTTGATATTTCTCAGGGGATTGCAGAGAAAGAGTTACATTTTTTTCTAGATATTTCTTCACATCCAGACAAGCTACAAAGTTACACAACCATATACCTCTTTAGAGAGAGTCCCTAATAGATATACACCCCCAAGGGTCACTACTGAAAATATGAGTTAGGGATAAGCATGTATTGCCTATGTTACTGTTAAGAGAATTGCTATAATGTTATATGATATTCATCATTTTATTTCTAAAATAAGGGGGAAAAAGAAATAAATGAAAATGAAATAAAAAAGCAAACCACTAAACACTTATCACAGTCACTGTGCTGGTTGGATTCTTTCAAATCCCTTAAGGGTTTGGATGTATTAGTTCTTGTGGTGGCATTGTTTTCTGGGCCTGCATTAATTTGATCCATTCTTTTAGAACATGTGTATAACACTACAAAAAAGTATTATTGGTTTATAAATTACACTTGTTGTTTCAGGGCGATAAACAGAATGATGAATGCAGTCTTTGTTCAATCACCTTTTTATTCATGAAAGGCAAAACCATGGATTCCAAAAACATTTATCTACATCAGTAGTAAACCATAAACCTTTCAAAAATGCTCCCAGTAATCCAGGAAGGAGCTGCTGATTACTGTCATAACAAAGAGGATTCAATAATGTTAATGACTTTTCTTATGATAATCAATAACCTGGTGGAGGCGGCTTGAATCTTAACAAATCTTCTAGATGTAGCCCACTTCTTAAGAAAATAGAAAGGGTTAGTGTGTGTTCGTGATAATACTTGACACTTGCAGATTAATCATGGAAAGATGGACATATTTCCACAAATGAGATCTTCATGCTAGTCGCAGATGAGCCTGAAAGAAGTTTCTAATTTCAAAGTTGGGAAGTCAGCCTACTGTTTACATAAGCAGCTTTTGCTTACTGTCTCTTGAACCTCTGAAGGCAGACTCAGAAATAAATCACAGCTAGAAAAATGTAAGTTTAGGTATCCAATCTTTAGACCCTGACAGGAGTATGGTAGTACTTGTCCTTACTTTCTAGTTTTTGCTATAAATTTTCAGTATGATTTGGAATTCAAACTTTTCTTAACTCAGATTTTCTTCCCTGGCTGCATGATCTGGGCAATATTTTGGTAAACTTCAGTTATATAGACACGCACACACACACACCAGGGCCATTCAAGTCCATGAAAAGGGAGGGGAAGATTTTCCTTCCTTCCAGAGGCCATTTTTACACCTCTCTTGGACAAATAGTTTAGGAAGTACTAAGCAATCTTCTTGAGGGTCATACCAATGAAAGGTATAACAAATTACAAGTTTATGAGCAGTATCTTTTAGATAGTGAAAGCTATGAAGTATTAAGCCTGCTTATGGTGTGCATGCTGTGGCCTCAACGGTACACAGAGATAAAAATCCATCAGTTTGGGATAAAACATACACTGAAATTATAAAATTTCCACTGCATTTAGAAACATTCACTTCCTCTTTTGTATAGCTGGTTACACAAACTAGTATCTTTTGAGACATGATGTCTCTCCTGATATTCATCTTTTCTCTTTCATTTGTTTCATTCAATGTTTGGGGTTTTTTTACTGTTATTTATTACTTTATTTTCTTTTTTTTTCTTTATTATTGTAAATCTAAACTGCAAAGTTTTGATGAAAACACACAAAATCTAAAACAAACAACCCTTCCCTAGGTAGTATATGTGGGATAAATAAATGTCCCTGGCCAATCTAATATATGTTACCATCACAAATGCTATCACCATGAGTGAATTTAATCAAAGTCCAAGGGCAAGATTTTTTTTTTTCAATTTTTTTTTTACCTCCTTACAATCTTTCTAGACTATTACCCCCTCCCTGGTCTGATTTTCTTTGTTTCAAATAAGACTATTTAGCCATGCACAATTTGCCTGAATATAAGCAGATAGATCCTCAGTTTGCAAAACGTGTTGCAGCTAATGCCTGGAATCCTGATCCTGTGTGGTGATTGCTATGCTCTTAAACATTTAGTTTAATATGTATAAAACATGGCTGTCAAAAAGATGCAAAAAAATATGAAGACTCAAATTCAGGTCTATTTTACATACAGGGATAAATCCTTGGCATGAGGGAGACTAACACTGAGAAATAATCCTGGGTTTAACATTTCTCTGGAGTGTTACATCTTGACTGATTAATTGATTAANCCCAAGAAAAAGTTTTTTTAAAATTAAAAAAAAAAAAAGCTTTACTTTCATTAATTTAATGTAAGATCTTAACATAACAGATTATGAAAATATGATTTGTTGACTTTTACATTAGCAGTCTTCCAGGTACTAAATCTTATGATCTTTCTACTTTCATTTTTTTTTTNGTAAAAAAATAACCCTGTTGACTAATGGCAATTATGAAAAAAAATCAAAATATGAACAAAAAAGAATGTCTGCTAGTTACAGATGGTAAAAATATAAATAGGGACTTAGAGCACAAATATTCAGAATATGTTTCTGTTCTATATTTGGAATTAAGGAGATGGATATATCTATGTCACATGATACTGGGGATAAAATACAACATTTACCATCTGTAACAAAGAGAGATGTGAGACAGCACTTATGGGCTAAGAAACAGTGTTTCAGTCTGAGGCATAAATAGTTTAATTTGACCATCCTAGCAAAACTTAGACAGAGACTTTACCTTTGTCTGAAATTGTTTACACAAGAAAAAAGTGTAAGTTAATCAGAGCTCTTTCTTACCAACCAAAGCTTTACACAGAAACTAACAAATAGACGCAGAAATTAATGCATTTCAGCACTGGAAAAGAATATAATTTATAAGAAATGAGTATAACTAAATGTGCAATTGGATGAATAGTCCTTAAAAGTCAAAGAATGTAATTATAATGTGAGAAATTTAATTCTTGATGACAGAAGGAGTGCCCTGAACCTTGTGCACTGGGATAAAGGATAGATGCAATCCTGGGCTATTCTGGTACATCTTCTTGATTATGTATCTCTCAAGTCTCTTTCTTTCAGAGGTTTGACTGCTCTCAGTGCCTGTTATGTATAAGCAAATAATTCTTTACTTGAGAATTTAAGTCCAGTGTGGAAGAAGTGCAAGGTATATTGGACACTTTTTGCTGATGATCTAATGGTCCCTTTTTTTGCAAAACAGAGGATGCAAGTCTCATTTCTAGCTCAGAAATTTTTCAGAAGGTCTAAGCAGAAAACAGAATGCCCCTTTCTGGAGCAGGAGGATGTACCTGTTGATATTTCTCAGGGGATTGCAGAGAAAGAGTTACATTTTTTTCTAGATATTTCTTCACATCCAGACAAGCTACAAAGTTACACAACCATATACCTCTTTAGAGAGAGTCCCTAATAGATATACACCCCCAAGGGTCACTACTGAAAATATGAGTTAGGGATAAGCATGTATTGCCTATGTTACTGTTAAGAGAATTGCTATAATGTTATATGATATTCATCATTTTATTTCTAAAATAAGGGGGAAAAAGAAATAAATGAAAATGAAATAAAAAAGCAAACCACTAAACACTTATCACAGTCACTGTGCTGGTTGGATTCTTTCAAATCCCTTAAGGGTTTGGATGTATTAGTTCTTGTGGTGGCATTGTTTTCTGGGCCTGCATTAATTTGATCCATTCTTTTAGAACATGTGTATAACACTACAAAAAAGTATTATTGGTTTATAAATTACACTTGTTGTTTCAGGGCGATAAACAGAATGATGAATGCAGTCTTTGTTCAATCACCTTTTTATTCATGAAAGGCAAAACCATGGATTCCAAAAACATTTATCTACATCAGTAGTAAACCATAAACCTTTCAAAAATGCTCCCAGTAATCCAGGAAGGAGCTGCTGATTACTGTCATAACAAAGAGGATTCAATAATGTTAATGACTTTTCTTATGATAATCAATAACCTGGTGGAGGCGGCTTGAATCTTAACAAATCTTCTAGATGTAGCCCACTTCTTAAGAAAATAGAAAGGGTTAGTGTGTGTTCGTGATAATACTTGACACTTGCAGATTAATCATGGAAAGATGGACATATTTCCACAAATGAGATCTTCATGCTAGTCGCAGATGAGCCTGAAAGAAGTTTCTAATTTCAAAGTTGGGAAGTCAGCCTACTGTTTACATAAGCAGCTTTTGCTTACTGTCTCTTGAACCTCTGAAGGCAGACTCAGAAATAAATCACAGCTAGAAAAATGTAAGTTTAGGTATCCAATCTTTAGACCCTGACAGGAGTATGGTAGTACTTGTCCTTACTTTCTAGTTTTTGCTATAAATTTTCAGTATGATTTGGAATTCAAACTTTTCTTAACTCAGATTTTCTTCCCTGGCTGCATGATCTGGGCAATATTTTGGTAAACTTCAGTTATATAGACACGCACACACACACACCAGGGCCATTCAAGTCCATGAAAAGGGAGGGGAAGATTTTCCTTCCTTCCAGAGGCCATTTTTACACCTCTCTTGGACAAATAGTTTAGGAAGTACTAAGCAATCTTCTTGAGGGTCATACCAATGAAAGGTATAACAAATTACAAGTTTATGAGCAGTATCTTTTAGATAGTGAAAGCTATGAAGTATTAAGCCTGCTTATGGTGTGCATGCTGTGGCCTCAACGGTACACAGAGATAAAAATCCATCAGTTTGGGATAAAACATACACTGAAATTATAAAATTTCCACTGCATTTAGAAACATTCACTTCCTCTTTTGTATAGCTGGTTACACAAACTAGTATCTTTTGAGACATGATGTCTCTCCTGATATTCATCTTTTCTCTTTCATTTGTTTCATTCAATGTTTGGGGTTTTTTTACTGTTATTTATTACTTTATTTTCTTTTTTTTTCTTTATTATTGTAAATCTAAACTGCAAAGTTTTGATGAAAACACACAAAATCTAAAACAAACAACCCTTCCCTAGGTAGTATATGTGGGATAAATAAATGTCCCTGGCCAATCTAATATATGTTACCATCACAAATGCTATCACCATGAGTGAATTTAATCAAAGTCCAAGGGCAAGATTTTTTTTTTTCAATTTTTTTTTTACCTCCTTACAATCTTTCTAGACTATTACCCCCTCCCTGGTCTGATTTTCTTTGTTTCAAATAAGACTATTTAGCCATGCACAATTTGCCTGAATATAAGCAGATAGATCCTCAGTTTGCAAAACGTGTTGCAGCTAATGCCTGGAATCCTGATCCTGTGTGGTGATTGCTATGCTCTTAAACATTTAGTTTAATATGTATAAAACATGGCTGTCAAAAAGATGCAAAAAAATATGAAGACTCAAATTCAGGTCTATTTTACATACAGGGATAAATCCTTGGCATGAGGGAGACTAACACTGAGAAATAATCCTGGGTTTAACATTTCTCTGGAGTGTTACATCTTGACTGATTAATTGATTAATTGGTTTGTTTTATAAGAAAGGTGTCAGTAGTGATGGTGTGTTTTCCACCTCCATGCCTCAGGTCTCTGTAAACTTTCTGTTTGTTTCTGAATATTTGAAGAAGAGAGTAACCTCCTCAGTTCTTAATTTAATGGTTTTATTTTTCCTATTAGTAACATGGCTACTAGTTGAGTGGACAGCCAAGGATCATTACACAGTTTTGCCATGTCTGAAAATCTGTAATTACTTTACAACAGTTGTAGAAGTAAAGAAAGTAGAAGTAGAAACACATGTTATGCTACACATGTGGAACAAAACAGATATAAAGGCCTTGTCAATGTCCACTCAGTCATGGAGATATGTGACTACAAAAGCCAGCTCATTAATAAACATCCTCAAAAGCCCCATGTCAATAAAATGAAAAAAACAGCAATCAAAGGAACAAACAAACCCCACAACTGGAAGTTAATTTTGGCTAAGATCTTGGTTTTATTTCAGTGAAACCATAATTATCTTCCTTAAAAAAAAAAAATCATTTAAAAATGACAGATTCTACAATCCTTAGGAATTATTAAGAAATAATGAGATTGACATGAATATTAATTTTGCAGAGAAACTAGAGGGGCAAATTTAGGTCCTCATCTTCAGAATAAGCCTTACAAAAATACAACCAGGATACATTTCAAATTCTGCCTTGGGTTTTGTTGATATGAAAAGATGGGATAATTTATAAAAAAATATATTTTTGGTAAATAAAACACCTTTGTCCACAACTATTTTTTTAAAAAAGGTCATGGAGAATCAGATCAGCTGATTCCTCTGAAATCTATGGTTAAAAGCCTATACGAGAATTGCTGAAGCCAGAGTTCATCTGGAGTTTCTGCATCTCTTGACAGATTTCATAATGTAATATAAGCCAAAACTTTATATGTGAAACCCTTTCACTTACAGAAACAGCTGCCATACATGTGGTACAGAGCTGGCAGTGAGATCTGGCTTTTTAGTCTCCACTAAATTTCCCATGAGACTTCTGCAAAAGTAGCAAATAAATAAATAAATAAATAAAGCCTTGTAGTAGGCCATTAAACCAAGTCTGATTGGAATGACAAACATACCTTTCCCTTCCATTTTTCTAGAAAGGTTTGTATAGCTCTAGTTTAAGCAACTTAAATGGTCTCATTACTTACTCTTGTCTGGTAAATAAATTATCAATAATATGAAACTGAATGCTAGACTGATTAGTTATTTCATCCTGTCTATCATGTATCTAATAATGCCTACTCAATGTACATTGTGCAAAATGCATTTTCTCTGCCCTTAAAGGTGAAAGTATAACAAAAAATTGGATGGTTTACTGAACTAAGCTCTCTTTGAAATTAGCTGTTTCATCCACTTGAATACACCAAAACAAATTTATGATGATTAATTGTATTACAATGGACACCAAAGCACGTAATAATGATTTGCTACTTATTATAAAGCTTTGCCAATATTTTGTAAACCCAAGCGACATGATATGCAAGAAATCCAATGAAACCTTCTTAAACAAACAAAGGAGAAAGAGAAGAAAGGACAGGTCTTGCAACACTAAACATTTCTGAGGACAAACAGAGGCCACAGGAGCTCTTTCTTTCCATGTCAAAACTTTGCTAGGTTACCTTCCTGATAACTGAAGGAGGAAGAGGAGAGCTGACAATATACTTTCACCCAATATTAGAACTCTTATTCAAACAAAATCTTAGCAAGTTAGCACACTACTCCATTTTTTCATATGTTATTAGTTTTAGTCTTACCATCGTTAGGGCTATTCTCTTAGTACTATTTTTCTGTATTTGGACTTCCTTTCAAGAAGCCAAAGCAACATCTTATCATCTTCAGTAAGATTCAGTGAATTACTCTTGTATTCAACTCAATGACTACTACATAAATGGAAAAAAAAATCACCCAAATGTATGCTGTCCTCAAGTGGGGACTACTCAGCTGAGTAGTTATGTAGCTGAATTTACTACTGAAAATTTTTTTATTTCTGATTTGGCAGCCATAAGGCTTTAGCAGTGCAATGAAACTCCTTTCCTGTCCTTATTGAGTTGTTCTCATTTTGCCTGGGGTAGAGTTAATTTTCTTCCCAGTGGCTGGTACGGGGCTGTGTTTTGGATTTGTGCTGATCAAAGCATGGATAACATAGAGATGTTTCTGTTATTGCTGAGCAGGGTTACACAGACAAGGGCTTTTCTGCTTTTCATACTCTCAGGTTAGGGTGGAGACTGGGGGTGTTTGGGAGGCAGGGAGGAGACACAGCCAGGACAAGGAACCAAAAAGATCAAAGGACTGTTCCACACCATGTGACATCATGCTCAGTACATAAAGTGAGGGGAAGAGGGAAGAGGAAGGAACATTTGAAGCAGTGAAATTTGTCTTACAAGTAACCATTATTTATGATAATGCCCTGCTCCCCTGGACATGGCTGTACACCTGCCTGCCCATGGGAAGAGTGAATTAATTTCTTGTGTTTGTGCTTTTTGCTTTCCCTAATAAACTGTTTTTAGCTTTACCCACAAGTTTTCCAACTTTTGCTTTTCCAATTCTCTCCTGTATTACGCTGGTGAGGGAGTGAGCAAATGGCTCTGTGGGTCTTGATGTCAGGATGGGGTGAGACTACGACATAAACAAATATGTAATAGAAAGCAGTTTGGACAGATTTTTAAGACCAGGTTTTAAAAAAATTTAAGGTTTGGAAGGTAACTTACTAGAGATCTGCTTTTCCAGCCAAAAAAATCATACCGCTTAAAAAATTACATAGTCAGAACATATCATTAGAAAGAATATATTGCAGTTCTTTAAGTAAGTCTCAAGGAATTAAGGTGGGGGAGGGAAGGAAGGAAGGGAGGAAAGAAGGAGAGAGAAAAAAGAGAGAGAAGGAGAAAGAAAAGAGAAAATAACAAAGAGAAAGAGAAAAAGAGAAAGAGAAAGGAAAGAAAGGAGAGAAAGGAGAGAAAGGAAGGGAAGGAAGGAAGGGAAGGAAGGGAAGGAAGGGAAGGANGAAAGAAAGAAAGAAAGAAAGAAAGAAAGAAAGAAAGAAAGAAAGAAAGAAAGAAAGAAAGAAAGAAAGAAAGAAAGAAAGAAAGAAAGAAAGAAAGAAAGAAAGAAAGAAAGAAAGAAAGAAAGAAAGAAAGAAAGAAAGAAAGAAAGAAAGAAAGAAAGAGAAAAGAAAGAAAGGAGGAGAGTGAGACTGCTTGTCAATGAAATAGAATGAATCATAGCTTGGTGATCTTCCCTGGAATATTATTTCCAGGGATAAAACAATCCCATAATAATGAAGAGTGTCCAGTCATGCCTGGAACACTCACCTGAGGAGTTGTCTAGCTTATTGGTCTCTGATCCATGCCTTTGGATTATAGTATTGGCTTCAGAAATGTCACACTGATCTTTAGCCTGACTTTTGTCAGTTATTTTCTCATTTAGGATATTTCCATTCACAAATAAAGAAATAAATGAGCATGTTTTATTTTAAACTGTATATCCCCTCTAGTTTAAATAAAGATGCAAAAATGTTAAAATGAATCAGCCAATATCTATATTTTTTGACAAATTAAATACACAATGAATTATCTCTTTTCAAATTAAGAAGCCTCCATTCCCCCCTTGTCTTCTCCCATGTAAGTAATCTAGACTGTGGCTACTCTTTGCCTTAGTAATAAATAATACAACTTGCGAAAAATATAGATATTTTGGGTATTCTCAAAATTGCCTGTATTATGTTACACACACCATTTGTGCATGCTGCTCTTTCATTTTATATGTATTGACATTATTCAGCTTAAAAACCATGTGTCAATGTTAATTCTTTAATCATTGTTAACTACTTTGAGAAACCACTTCTAGTACTTCTGGGGTGAGGGAAAGGCTAAGACTAGAGGGGAAAAAGTATGAGAGGTTAAAAAACATTAGAACTACCAATTGACTAAAAAAAGGGAAAAGCAATAAACACAACAGTAAAAAATTACATTTACAGTAAAAATAATATTTAAATTTTTATTTACAGTGAAAATAATATTTTACAAATATTCTTTTTTACAAAATAGTATTTACAAAATAATGTTATACAAATATTTTAAAAATAGTATTTTACGAAAGGGGAAATGCTTTGAGCAACAATAACCAGGTGTCACTCTGGAACTAAGACGGAGTGACTGCCACTCATAGGCAGTTCCTTGTAGCCCAGGAGAACAAAGAAAGGACTCCTCCAAATAAACCTCTGTGGCTTAATGCTTTTTTCCAGATAGACAAAACAATGGGGAACTGGACAAAACAAACTCTAAACTTATTTTGTTTGAAAGGATGCGCTGAGGTGCTGGTGAGGATCCATGTGGTAGTGCCAGAGAAAGCTGCAAACAATACCCTGGTTGCTGGCAAAAAGGGCAAAGGGTCCCAAGCAGTGCCTGTGACAGATGGTGGTGGTGGTGCCAGAGGCTCTCCCTCTTCCAACAAGCCCACAGTTAGGGACTGTTAAAAAAAATCCAGCTTCCCAGGCTACGATGACCTCAGATCACAGTGCCCACTTGTGAAGTACAACTTTCCAGGATGTGAGTTGGGGACCTCTTTTGGGAGAAGCAGAGAGAGAACACCACCCCTTGCCTTTCCATTTGCTGATTTTAAAGGGACACAGCACCACTTCCATTCCACAAATGGGGTAAGAAAAATGGTTCCACTTCCAATGCCAGCTGGCCCTGCTGGAAGCTTCTCCCACTGCACACATGGCTGTGACATAAAATGGAATTTAATGAACAGCACTGAAAATGTTTTCCCCTTGTCTTTGTACCTGGGACACCACTCTAAAACTATTGCCACATATACCTAAAACTCAAAATATGCGCAGATGTTCACCAACAATCAGATTTCAAGGCATTCATGATTTGTCAGCTGAGGTGCAATGGTTGGATGTGATCTTCAACTGCAACACAAATACATTTCATTCAATTAAGTTAAAGGGAGAAAAAAACAAAAAACAAAACAAAACAAAAAAAAAAAACCACCAAAAAAACCCACAAGGAAAATGCAGACTCTGGCTACTTTGGTTCTGCCAAAGCTGTTTTGGTTTTTGTCATATTCTGAACAAGTTAATGTGTTTTTTAACATTCTACCCAGAGGGATCAAAGCTTTTTACAAAGAAAATCAATTAACACATGAAGAATGCTCAGGAAATATAATCAACACATGAAAAGAGATCAGTTTTTCTGGTCTTGCTGGACAGAGAAAAATGTCACTGTATCTTTCTGTTGACTTTTGATTGACTTTAGAGCAGGTCGATAATCAGCTCTGTTCAAGTAATGAAAATATTTCTTTATAGATAATTAGAAAGTAGAACAATCCTGCAGAAATGTAGGAAAATCTCCAAATTACATTTACCTTGGCTGATTTTTTTCTCCCACTGCTTTTTGCAAATTTTTTTTGGTAAGATGCCGCATAAATTGTGCCTAAGGCAATCAGATATGGTATTTTCCTTCTACTTCAGATTCCTGATGGCAAATGTTATCTTGAGCTTATTCTATTTTAAGTTAATCTTCTGTTATTTAGTGCTTAACTCTTCCTCGCATTTTCTAGATACCTTGCCATCTTCAGACAAATTCTTAAATATCTCTGGTTAGTAATAGAATATTAATAACTTGATTTACTGATATTTTACAGCCCACTGCCTCTAAGAGATGGAGTCCAACAAATTTTTTATCACAGACTCAAGGCAGGTGGTGTCTGTTTCCTGAGTAACAGCTATTACTGGCAAAAGATTGTCCTTCCCAAAGTAAGTAATGGCCTCCTTATATCACTCCCTCTATACACTGATGCTATAAAACTCCACATCCACACTGCATCAACAGAGCCCATTCTCTCTCTATCCTGAGTCTAGATAATAACACTTTAAATTAAAGAACTTTAATTTAATCACATAACTGTTGAAACCTTTATTGGCATCTTACAGGCTGCCATTCCTGTGATATAGGAGGGAACTTACACCCTTACTACAAGACAAAACAAAGACAAAATTAAAGAATGTATCAAAAATTAGAAAGATACTTCATCTATCCACTCCCAGAAAAGATATCCACTTTTTCTAAATAAACTTGTTCTATATCTTCTGTGTCAGGAAATTATTGCAAGCTATAGGACAATGAAATCATCATTCAGGTTTTTGTTTGTTTGCTTGTTTTTGTGGTTTGGTTTGGGTTTTTTTTTAATTTCATTTAGTATTTGCCCTCTAATATGGTACCCAGTCTGCAAGGATGCAATAAACAAACTACTCACTGTTAAAAATCATCCCAGAAAAGAGAGTTTGTCTTCTCACTGAATTACTGTTTACATATCAAGGGTTATCACGAAGATAAAATTTAAGCTACAGCCTTGGCTAGAAACAAACAACTTCTCTTAAAAGAGAAATTGAGAAAATGGCAGTTTACAGCCCACAACATTGCCTCAAAGACAAGGAGAAAACTTGATAACTTAGTGACAGATACAAATCCGTGGGACTCTTGTGACAAAGGTGTTCAAGCTCTCAGTGTTGTTACTGGGCATTTAGTTGTGAGGGTATAGTTGAAACATTCTGCATAGCTAATGACATTTCAGATTTTCCACTGATCCTCCAGAATAAACAAGTGTTGAAAAGGCCTTATTTGCAGCTAGTTTGGAGCTATGACACTAGATGTTTGCATTTGAATGATAGGGTTTACGCTGATGACTGACCACTCAATGAACTTGCTGTCCAGGAACTTCTGTGAGGGTAGGGAAAAACATATTGTCTCTTCAGGACTGGACTTAATGGCAGAGTCCCTAGTTCGGTCTAGATAATGGGGTTTAGTGAGCATGGTGCTATTCAATCAAAGGTTGGACTTGGAGACCTTTTCTAACCTTAATGACCATGTGATTCTCCAAAAAAGTAGTAAAACAGAAATCTAAACCATGAAAACTTTAAAGTTTTCAAATCTGCATTGAAATATTATCCAAGAAATATTTTATTTTCTACCAAATTTCAATTAAGTTGGCTAATAAATTTAAACAAAGGTTAAAAAATATATATCATTTCAATGGCATATTTTTCAGGGTTTATTTATTGGGATATATGCCTCTCTGAAGCATGGAAGGTACTATTTCCTTCTTTGAGGGCTTCTGAATACTTTGTATAAAAAATAAATTTTGTTAACACAAAAACCCATTAGCTGCTAATGCAGCATCTTTCTAATTCCTTAGCACAAACTAGCCAATGCAGAAAAAAGAAATAATTACAGAATTACACAATAAATCATCTGTCCTTAGCCAGTCAATATTAATTCTTAAGTAAAAACATGGCTATTGCAAACTCAGCTGAAAGGCTGGCTAATCTGAGCTCCTTTATTCCAAGAACAAAGCAAGTTCAAAATAAGTTTTCAAGATAAAAAAAATTAAAGTTGGGAGAATTACTTCCCTGAAGAATCAAATAAAAGCAAGTTATCTGTCTGCAATGGTCTGTGTAATGGAACTGAATCTGCATAAGTTAGATATCGAAGATTGCCTAATTTCAAATGTTTTATGTTTCTTTGAAGTCCTCTGGATCAGGAAAAGATCCTCTCTGTCCAGCAAAGAGACCTAAATGTAGCCAAGCAGAATCTACTTTTGGATGGTTTCAAATACCTTTCTTCCTATGTTGTTACATAGCAAGCTTGGGAATTTTTCTTTTCTGCCCACTGGCAGAGAAATTACTTTTTAAAAGAATTTACAGAAATAAAATTCCTGTAAAGTTCTATACGATAAATAAATGGACAATTGAAAAAAGTGCCCAGCTTATAAATTGTGATTTATAGAACCTTCAGAACAAAATCATCATTCTCAATTGTCCAACTTTTAATGACTCCCTAGACCTTCGAAGAAGCCATTTTGAGCAACAACAGCAACAACAACATCAACAAAACCCAAACCAAAACAAAAACAAACATTCCCCTTCTACTACCCCCTCCCAAAAAAATCCCAACCACCAACAAAAACATCTCACCAACAAAAACACCCATAAATTGGTTTTAAAACTATCTGGAACACTATCAAACTATCTATGAAGTATTGACCTTCTCAGTTGGATGTTGGATAATTTTGCCAAATCTCATAAAACTCAGTGTTAGTTTTTTAAAAAACTTCATCAGCTATAAGAATTTGGCAACATAGTTTGTCAGTCTGTCCATTAAAACCAGTTAAAAATCAATTACTTTTGGAACAAAATGGATGTGATGCATTCATTTCAGACTTGTAACAAATAAACTTCTTCATTTCACTCTAGCAGCAGACGATTAGGAGTAAAGGACTAGAGGACTAGGCCACTTGGGCGAACTCACTTTCATATTAAATGTATTTATTTATTTCAAGCCATTGCCATGTGTATTTTGGGGACACATTTATCAAATAGATCCAGATCAAGTTGATCCAGACTGCTCACAGATTTCAAGAAGGTCTGAATCTAGATCCTGGTTATTACTTTGTTCTATCCAAACAGCATATTTGGTTTTAGTCACTGAAAAGCTATAGGTCAAAGCAACAGCCTCACCCCCTGCCCTGAAGGGTTTCTTTATCACATCTGCACACTCCATTTTCATCTAGCAAAAGACTTCAGGGATGATTTCTCAGATTAGGAGGACAGACCCTCCACACTCAGCTGGGACTGCCAACCAGGTACCAGGTTGCACCAGATGTGTGATTTTGGTGTTGTGCTCAACGGTCTGAGACTACCAGCTCAACTGAGGATCACTGACAATCTAGGATTACAGCTAGGTTACCCTAAACACAGTATTTTAGGAGGTCATTTGCTGGTGAAGAAAAAGAAAGTGAAGGCAAGAAATAGCGCATCCAGACTCCTGTTCTCTGTAGTTTATTGTAGTTCAGGAATTAGATGATTTTCAAGATCCTTTCCAGCTCAAATTGTCCTATGATTCTATGGTTCTATATTTCAGCGGAAGATCTGGTTCATTAAATGTTAAGGCAGCAATATCTTTAATGTTTTATGTAATATCTTCGTTTAATATTTGATATGAAACAAATCATTGCTGCGTCATTTTCCACCCTTTTGTTTGCTAATGAAAGAGCAGGAAAAGACACATAACAGTAAAGGATCATTTTCTCTAGGGAATTAAACAATACTCTGGGTTGTCCAATCCCATTAAAATCTGAAAGAGAAAAGTGCCAGGAGAACCTAGAGGAAGCATGTTTCCTGAAAGTCAAAATGTCCCTATTTTCCAGGGTGATTTCATCATTTCTGAAGATTTCCAATGTCTTTAATTAACTGGGGTGTTTATTCATGTTCTTGTTTCCTTAAGAACCTCTTCAGTGACATTATATGGATGAAGGTTGAAAGGGATCAATAAAGTTACATCAGGATCAAGACAGATTTCTATAACCACTGATATTTGTGCATGAAACTGGAAAATAATGATGGGTGTTAAGGGATAGGGGGTGGCTGGACAGGGTTAATCAGAAATGTCCATGAGTTTTCATACCTTCCTCCACCCCAAGTCCCACACCTTCACATGCGCACACATGCACACATACACACACACACAGGCTGATCATACAGATACTCATATCTGCTGCTTGCACGTGTGACAGTGATAAACAGGTTTCTGCTAGCAACAATTTAGCTGGTAATAAATCACTCTGGTAGGGGCTAGTGTGTACAGGTGAATTGCCATGATGCAAGGATATAATTGTGCATAATCAATGCAAACATGCTCTAGTGGAATGTGACAAAGGCTTACTTAAGCACATTTAACTAGAGCCTAAAGTTTTAGGAAGAATCAAGGTGATGGAGGTGTCTCAGATAACACCAGGATATCTTGCTAATGCCATGCCAAAGGGAAGTATAGCACACACTTTGACTGAACTGGTGTTAGGAAAATATGAAGGAATAGTAGTCTCTGTGACCCTCAGGAAGCAGGCTGTCAACATTCCTCAGGATTCTCCACCATCTCAGGAGCCTGGAAAATACAAGATACTATACAGAGTACCTAAAGCAACCATAAATTATGAACAGTTCTTTCAGAACAGAGAATAGCTTCCTAAGGAAATGCTTCAGACTTTTAGTTTGGTATTGTCTCCCTTCACTGCCCCCACTTGAAAACAGATTCTTTAATGAGAAAGTGTTTTGTTAGATTCATAAATTTCCGACAGAGACATATTTATTTCAACTAAACCTTCATTACAACAAACTTCTCAAGTCCTCAGTGGGATTTATGGGCAAAGGTCAAATTCCAGAAAAGATGCCACTTCATAATAAAATAGTTTGGGTATTATGTTATGAAAGATAAAGGAAAAAAAAAATCCTGATTAAATCAGATCGAGGAAAAAAAATTCATGCTGCAAATGATTATTCTAATAACCAAGGATATTATACCAGCTATTTTGTTCTTTTCTGTAAGGGCTGTTTTCATAGTTTCAATTCAGTTAGCCTAGTCTGCAGTCAGAGGAGAGAGATGCTATTTCTTGAGAGGTAACTTCAATCCATCTAAAATTTGACTGACGTATACTACCCTCTCTCTTACATCTAACTCTTCAGGCATGACAGAGCAACAAAGCATCCTCTACTGAGGCCTAAGAATATATAAGATAAAATTAGACTATTCCATCTTAGGAATCTGTATCATCACATGGATCGACTAATAGATGTTCACCTGCATGAGTGACTAGAAAGACCACTTGAGAAGTGGGTGACCCAATGTCTAACATCTGTAAATAAAGCAGAAATTCATATTTCTGTCTTAAAGTCACTGGATAAATCTCCTTAGCTCTTTTTCTGCTTTGAAGAGCCATTTTAGGGCAGGTTGCTGATTCCATCTGAGGACAGGACATGAACATTTTTGGAAATCTCAGAAAAAATAATTATTACAGCACCGGAAAACCGTCTTTTCCTTGGATCTATATACAAAGAAACAGATCTATCTTTTCTCTTTTGGGTCATTAAGATAAAAAAGTTAATAAAAGCACCATTCTGGAGCAAAATACTGTATAGATTTCTTTTAAAAAAAATGTAGACTATGATCTACAGCTGGCAAATTGCCCTGTAAGTGTAGATTTAAAGAAAAGGGTTGAAAGGTGCAAATTGGAAGGAAACTTGCTCCCAGGAATCAATAGGTCCAGAAGAGTCTATTATAATAAGATCATGTCCCTGAGAGGGCATCAGGGATGTGTATGTTATTGCTAAATTAGGTGGTGCCATCTTTGCAAGAAAAACAGAAATGTAATGTTTGCTAATTGAACTATAAAAATAATAATTACTTTTGATGTAGGGGAAGGCAAAGTCACTCAGCAATGTCTCTGATTGTATAAATTAAAGCTGTTATCATCAGAGCACAAACTAGATTAAAAGTGAGCTTCTCAAATTACATTTGGATGAGACCAAATATACACAGGATTTTAAATGTTTTCAGTACATGAGAAACAGCTATTCTCTTCCCTGCTTCCTTACCAAAAAATTACGTTTTCTTAACTGTAGCAGCAACTTCTTCCCAGTAGTGTCTATTTCTTTCATCAGCTTCATTTCAAGCATAGTTTGTTGTCTTTTTTTTTCCTGCAGAAAATGCAGCTTAGAAACCAATATTAACTTAAGGGATATTTTGCTTTATTGGTTATAATTATAACCAAGAACTATATTGGTCGTGATTTCTTTGCAGTTCAGGATATTTTATAGGCATGTTGCTGTGATTTGAAATGGAAGGAGGCCTGTGGAAGAAGTAGTTTTTCAGAATGGTGGTCCAAGTATTACTTTGGATGCTATCAATAGTTTATTAATTTTGTACTATTTATAAAAGGGAAGACTGACCACAACTGGATAAGACAATTGTGAAGGGAATTTGCAAGGAATCAAGCAGCAGATTTTGCAAAAGGGTATGATTTTTTTTCAGTTTTGTTATACATAATATTATGTTGCCTTGTGGTGAGCTATTAGCTGAACAGTGAAGTTATTTATTGATTTTATTCTCAAAAGCATAAAGACCCTTTTTACTTGAATTATGTTCAAAATAAAGAGATTTTGCACCAGAAGAATAAAAACCTCTTCAATCACGAACCATAAAGTGAAAAAATTCTTGGGCAAGCCAGGGACTATTTCCTGATTCTAGGAAGGAAAAGCCATTTAAAAAAATAAAGAAAGAAAGAAA
>VYXD01010885.1:173182-184951 GCA_013397195.1 Hylia prasina
AAAGATGAATATTTAAAAGGAAAAAAAAAAAAAAAAAAAAAAAAAAAAAAAGTACTCTCATGAGAAATTGCATTCAAGACTGTAATTGTATTCAAGACTGTATATATGTCCTAGCTAGTGGCTACCCTAAACTTTTTCTTCTGACCAGAAATTATCCTGGAAATGAAAATATTTTGAGACGAGAGTTTAGTTGAAACCTGTACATAATCCTGTAAAGTTTTAGTGTTGGCCTATTAGTTTATTTTGGTTAAATTTAATTAGTACAAAGAAATAAGTTTCAATAATTGTAGTCAGACAGGTGTTCAACTGAGAAAGAAAAGGGGTGAAAAATAGGAACGTACTCACTTAGAACAAAATCAGAATGTTGAGAACCAAATTAATCAAGACACTGAAGGACACGAGGAGAAGAAATTATTTAAGTGTATGTGCATGACGTCTTGTAGTCTGCGTAATAAACACAAGGAATTGGAATTGCTCATTTATGAGCATAAATTTGACCTGGTTGGTATTACTGAAACCTGGTGTGAAGAGTTACATGACTAGAATATTAAAACAAGTTGATAAAGCATTTTAAATATGAATACAGTGAGCAAGAGTGAACAAAGAATGACAATCTGTCTTATAGGAAAAAAGAAAAGAAAGAAAAGTTTTAATTGACTAATACCTAGTAATTAGTATCTTTCTGCCCTGTAGTTGAAAAGAAGTTAAAAGTTCTTTACAGGCCACTAGGTGATGGAACTGAAATACTTTGCTTTCAAAAACTAATTACAGAGAAAGTAAAGAAGGAAGACAAACCTAAAAATCTCAATATTCAAAAGTTTAAAAAGAGCTAAGTGAAGTTTTGTCTGGAATGTAATGGCACAGAAAAATTACCAAAGATCAAGAAAAATTCAAAGTACAGAAACATTTAGAAAGGAAAATGGGATGACTCTGATAAATGTCCTTTTGTCAGTTTAAAGTTAACCTAAGGCAAACAATAAAATGGCTAATATGAGATTTAATTAAAATAGAATTAAAGGAAGGTAATATAACTAATATCAAATAAAATTATTTTATGAAAATACACCTACAGTAATTTGATGTCTTTTCGTAAAGTATGAGAACACTGGTGATGATAATTCTGATCATCTAATATTTAAACTTCCAAGAATTCAATCTGATCTCAGATTTATTTATTTATTTATTTATTTATTTATTTATAAGAAAAAAGTGCACTATAAAGTCAACAAGTTATCTTCAAAATAAGCTAGGTCCCAAAATTAAATGAAATTGAGACATCCTCTTAAAACAGGTGTGCTTTTGAGCAAGAACATCATCCTTGAGTACTTTTTCATAATGTAGAACATTAAAAAAGACTTTGAAACTGTTCAATTAACGAATGAACAGCACACACACATATATATGTGCATTTACTTGTCTTTGAATGTACATATATCTACAAATATGCTTTATGCATTATGGAATATAAATTTTTTATTAAAGAAGTTAGGAACTTAAGGTATTAGGGAGCAGGGAGGCCCAACTTTTAGAATGGGTGATTCTGAAAATGACTTCATCACCATGGTTGAAAGGGTCCTTTTCAGACTGCACTGACTGCAAAGAGAGCTGAGTCAATCGGCTTTGGCTAAACCAACACCTAGGAGTTAACTGAGATGAATACTACTTTAAATGTCCTTAAACAGAGCATCAGATCTTTCAGCAGATGTATCAAATCCAGATGCTGAATGTTGAGCAAACATGTTTTCCATCCACCATAACCATTCTTGATAAGTCTTTATATTTCTCCTCCAGCTACTGGGGAAAACTGAGTTGATTACACCTGGAAGTGTTTAACTTTGGCACTTGAAGTTAGATCAGATTACTTTAAGCTCTTTAGACTAGGAATTGTGATTTTTTTATTATTATTTTATTTTTATTTTATTTTCATCTATAGAAGTATTCAACTGTTCAAAAATTTACAGTGCACTGTAATTTGTTCTTCCTTCCTAGAAACTCTAGGTGAAAACAGTCAAGATTTCCATTTGTTTCTCTTACCCAAAATAAATCACATAATTTAAATGAAAGTTGATTTCTTGAATTCCTACTGTTTGTGTTTTTCACTAAGTCTTACTATGATGTTTCCACCTGGTTTCAGGGCTCTTCCTGAGACTGTATGTGAATGTATATACCAGGAAGAAAAATGTGACATGAAATATCTGATATTGTGGTGACCCGATCTGTTATGCCCACATGTTATGTGTACAGGTCAGTACAGGTGATGTTTAGTGAGCTTCAGCTCAGAATGAGGTACAGAATGACCACAGAATGACCACATCAGTACAATTATTTTTAATCTTCATGGGGCTCGTTAGATGAGATCCCACTGATAATCTCTCATTGTTTTACTGTTATATCCTGTGAATTGTAACATATTAACTGTCTGAAAATCTGTATGTGGATAGAGCAGGGAATTTTAAGGTCAATCTGGAAACCTTCACAGTTCCTTTACATCAACCTATGGACTGCAACACCCTTTGATCTTAAGGGATACTACAAACTAACTTAAGTGGCAGACCTCTCCCACAAGAAAAAAGAGAAAATACACCTCTGCCTTTTTGGCGAATATTTTTTTTATTTTCTACATGGAGAACCTGTATCTTTGTCAGCATATCTAAATTTACAACTGAAAGTCCATGAGGTGGGTTTGATCTCAGTGCCAGGCCCAAACCCATTAGAGGCACTTCTCAACCTCCTGACCTTGTTTCTCTCCAGTAGGAAAGACTAGTGAACTTCTCACACTGACTCACTTTTTCCTCTCTTTGGACTATCCAACTGATGTGGTAGTCCTTTCATTTTCAGTCCAGACAAAAATTACTTCCACCCTCTGACCCATAAGAACAGCCTCATCTACTACATTTATATTTCCTTTTCATGATCAAATATCCTTTGTGAAAACTAGTGCATAAAGAAGATGTTCTGTGAGCAGAAGTTTGAGGGATGGCTGTTGTGTATCATTTTCTATCCCATAAATAGGTTTATGGGTATTAGATGAGGGATAATGTTGAAATTAAGTTTTGTTTTTTATTTCAAGTGTCATGTCATGGTACCTACTTCTCCTTCATTGTTTCTCAGATTTATATGGAGTATATTATATCCTTCTTTCAATAGTTAATAAGAAGAAAAATTAAATTTTTTGTCTTTCCTTGTTGTATTGGTAGGACTTGGATTATCCCTCAGACTTCTGCATTTTCTATCAGATTTGATTGGAATTGTCCAGAGGGTTCAATGATATGAGATAAGAACCCACTCAGTATCACACAAGACAGCATGACCATGGAAGCAGCAGTGCCGTAGGACAAAAAGCAAGAAAGGCATTTATCTGACACAACATGAGGAAAATCGTTGGACTAAAAACAAAATAGTAATTAGATATTCAATGAAGGTTCACAATCGTTTATGCTCTTTTAACTCTTTTAGTTCCCTTTCCAAAATTTGCGCATATCAGCAGGAAGTTTCCACTGGCTTAAAAAGAGTTTGAAGAAGTCTTCTAACAAAAAAAAAAAAAAGGGAAAGGCTTAGAAATTCAAACAGCAAAATGAAATGTTAACTGGATGTGCATGCTAAATAAATACCCAGGATAAATCCATCATTTTCCTATTTTCCTATTACATATTTTTTTTTCCTGGACTTAACAAAATGTTAAATCATCATACAGTGTTTTCTGATAGTAACTCAAAAACGAGAAACAGCATAATTCAATAGAAGGATAATTTACATGTGGCTCTATTCAGTGATGAAGTGGCACTCCAGTTCTCCAAGGTTGAGAGTCACTGCTGTAGATATTCTCATTCTAGCAGAAGTGACACTTTTCAGTTTCACCTGCAGGAATGTTTTCTTGGAATAACTCAAGGCCTCACTTGCAAAAAACATCTGTTTGCCCCATGTACCAAAACTATTGCTTCAGGGTCCTAGAACCTGAGAATCATTGATTACGAGGAAAAAAAAGACAAAGCAGCCTTGAATAGCTGATATTCTATTACAGTAGAAAAGAAAGGAAGAAAGTTAGATATTAGAGGAACAATTATAGTAGGAAAAAACACACAGCTAGTGAAAATATGGAAATTTTAATGTGAACCAAGTTGAAGATGAATGGAAAGAAAGGATGAGTTTTTTCATCAGCCTCCAACAAAATTGAAACACCTGAACTGATCATAGTGTTTTAAGAACTCTTAATCACATATTAGAAAAAAAAAAGCATGTATTTCTAAAGCAGTGGTTTCAAAGTGTATGAATTCTAGCTATAAATATCCTTCTGAATGAGAAATTGCTAGCCTCTTTGAGACAGTTCTGTTCCCTTCACAGGGAAGCATAGCTTCAACTTCAGTCCATCAGGGTACCTCCTATTTAAGAGCTCTGTCTTTATGAAGTTCAAATATTGTCCTTGATGGCTGCTGTTCACAGAATTTTTGAGAGTGTGGTCAGAACTTCATCTCAAGAGTTAAACATAAACTTCTGTTTTTGGACCTCTGGAACAATTTTGGACTCTATCTATTGCTCACCTTTAGGTGCTCAGATGCCCATTCTGTGGGCAAGAATGCATTGGCTGTTTTAAAGGCTGGTGTCTGCTCCTCTAACTGCAGGTTAAAAATTTTTTCAGTTTAGGAGAATACTGCCAATATCACATATAGAAGCAATAAAATAAGATGTCTTATGGGTAAAGCACTGTGGGTGTCTGGGTAGCAGATACACCAGTATATAGGTAGCAGTTTACCTCCCTTGGTAAACATCAGGAAGATTTGCTTGTTTACTTTTAGTTCCTTTATAAATAGCGAAATATGAATGGTTTAGCACTTCTGTGTTTTTCTCTGCTGTCTGCCCAAAGCTGTTCAATTCCCTCTGAAAGTGGGAACAAAACAGGGAAAACGAGTAGAATATTGTACTGACAGAACACTGTCAAATATTAAAAAGTTTCCATGAAGTTCAAGTACATTATGAAATAAAATTAAACAAAAAATCTAATCCAGCAAGTGGAAACCTTGTTTTGTTTGTTTTCCACAAGACATATAACATTATTACTGCAACAGTTATTTTTAAAGGGCATTTTGTATTTTTACTTCAAATTTCTCTCTGCGTCACAAGCTGTAATTAGTGCTAATCATCCTCTACTCCTGGTAAAATAACTGAACAGAATTCCATTACCTTTCCAGCCAAAAAGATTTTCTGCTTGCCAGCTTCTTTATACTAATGCTTTAAGCTCTGTAAATGGGATGGAAGCCACATAGATAAAGTGGAAAACTGAGGAGAGCACTCCTGGAAATTAAAAATGGTTTGAAGCAGTTCTATAGATGTGGGGGTAGGTCTCCACGGGCAGAACCCCTACTCGAAACTTAAAAGACATAAACCACCACAGGCAGAGAACCTGTGTAAACACATTAACACACTGCAGTAACCAAGATAATATGTAATTTTCTAGGATCAAGCCACTGCAGTGGGGAGCTTTAGGGTCAGATTTGGCTCAGAGCCAATCAGCTACTGTGCAAGACTTTACCCAGCGAGCCATGGAGCCATGGTCTTTTGTGCTGTTTTTTGCTTTTCATGACACTATGCACGAGAAATGAAAAAAACCTAGCAATATATTTGAGGATAAAACATGTAGATTATGGTAGAGAGCTGCATGACTTTTCAAAGATGTTTCAACTCCCATTAAGCTTTCATTTAGATAGGTATCTTGCCCTTTAATAGACAATTCTTCTAGGAAAGCAGAGATTTTTTAAACTAGTTTCCATACCTGTCTGGCAGTTCAGTTTAACACAAATTGCAGCAATTCTTAAGGCCATTAAAATGTCTGATGATCATCGCAGCTGAGGGTTGTATCTTAGTTTGACTCCTCCCCTTTTCTTTAACTTTCTTTAAAAACTTTTGATTTCTAGGAAATGCCATTGATTTAAAAGTAAATAAATCAAGTGGAAAAATAAAAGTACACTTTTGCAATAGCTCTTATTTTAAATTTATCTGCAGCTTTTCTCATGTTTACATCTCTTTGGGCAACTCCCCTAACAGAGTTTATCTGAACAGAAGCTGTTAGATTTTGACCAAGGGAGGACTAGACAGCTCTTTTGTCTAATTCACTTTTCAGATGCTCACATTCTAAAGAGTTTGAAAAATTCCTTAGATAAATAATTTCTATTCTCTATTCTTCCTGAGATCAAATATTAACAGCTGCAGAATCCTGAAAATCAAAATCTGCATTGCCACCTCTGTGTCCTTTCATAAATTTATAATTTATCAATTTATAATTTATAAATCCCCATTTAAAACTTTACTTGCCTAAAAATCACAGCCAGCTAGTATTTTTAGGGATCAATAGAGCTGTGGTGGTTTGAGGAGTTATTGCTTGTCAACTGAGCCAAGTAACTGCTCATATATTCTTAGCTGTCTCCAAATGGGAGATGAGTTAATATAACTTTCTTAGGAGGAGAAAAAAATTAAACTACATTACCTAGAAATCTGAAGGCAATTTTTAGGTACTTATCAGAAATATCCATGTTACATTTCATATGGCAACCCAAACTGCTGGTATGAGCATATCTATATTGGTTTCCCAAATCTGGTAGTATTTACAATCACTTAGACAAGCAAAGAATTTAAACTAGACAAATCCTTTTTCCTATTCTAATGTAATATCCTCTCTGTGGACCTCATTTGATGCTTTATTTACTTGTTTGATAATATTGAAATCTTAATTTAAGAATTTTAACAGAGCAAGGATTGTTTTTGCATTTGCTGCTTCATTTGATAATTATGCTTCAAATCATTTGCAAGGAAAAGAATTTTCCAAGTAATTCACAATTAATAGAAACTGCAAAAGCAGAAAAGCTAGTATTTACCATCCAAAAAGAGAGCTGACCTCAGAAACTAAAGTAATAGTCATAACACCAGATTAGAGATTGCATGATGAAAGATTAAAAAGTAAAGCTTCACAAAAAGTCTGAAATTTACTTATTTGGTAAATTCCAATGGAAAAGAAAATCTTCCTTGTTTTATTTGATGACAGTTTGACTTTGACACATCCACAGGGCTATGGAAAAAGTAAATGCAGTCCTAACAGCTGCAAAATGAATTTTATGTAGTAGGGGTAAGAGCTAATGTTGTTATACAAGTCATTAATGTGATCTTCCCAGGAATATTGAATTCCATCTCTGTGACTTTTACCAAGAAAAAAACCCACTTGGGCTCAGAAAGGGGATCACCAGTGCAATAGAAATATTGTTCAATTAAGGAGACAGATATTTGTAATATCAGAAAGGAGAATTCTGGAGGAAATACAGAACATAATGGGCATCACTAAATGTTCCGTATCTTATTGGTTTTGGAGTTGAAATTTAACATGTCAAGTCTATCCTGGGTGTTCAACACCCAGGTAGGTATACTTTCAGTTCACTGAAACATTTAAATCTACATGATATTCTCCACTGGAGTCTAGCAAGCTGATGATTCTCCAGCAGATGCTGCCCAAAAATACCTCTCCTTTAGTCTGGATAATGCAGCACAGCCGAATGTTATTGAGCATCTGAAGAACCCATTAAGAAAACTTTGACTATTCACTAGCTGGTTAAAGAGATGCATAAATAAACCAGATTTTTTTTTTCCATAGAAATAATTTAAATTACATCAATGCAAAATCAGGAAAGAGGCCTTTTGAGGCTTTGTGCACCCTCTTTGTATGCAGTATTGCAAATACAGACTAAAGGGAATGTGTTGCATCTGATCTGGTTGTACAAATCTGGAAGCCAGGGCCTTTGTCATAGACTGATATTCTTTGTACCTGTATGCAACAGAAAACTTCATGAAAGGAAAAGCTTCAGAAGTACCTCCAGAGGTTCAGGACTCCTTTTCCCCACAGCTGTGACAGTGTTAATAGCCATGTAGCTAATCCTTTCATGGACTGCCACAGCACAGATCCCAACTTCACACTTGCCTGTTTCTTCTTTTGTCTTTTTTAATTAATAACCGCTAAATTGTGTCCTGTTGGTTCTTCCGTCTCTTTGCCACTCTCACAACACCCACACTCACTCACTCAGCAAGGGGGAGAGAAGAAAGAAAGGCAGGATGGGGGTGGGGGGTGAGGGAGATGCCAGCTTGAAATTAACGGAGACAATTGCAGTTGACATAATGATACCACATAATCCTAGCAATTAAGTCACAGAGCAGCACAACGGGTTCATACTCAGTGCTCAGGGCACTGCTTCCCCCTTCCCCTCCCTGCCTTACGCTGCCTGTAGGAAACAAGGGATGACAGAAAGCACCGTTCTCTTTAAGGAGCCTGTTCTTAAAGACTGTAGCCATCCTGGCTGTCGTGCATGAATGTGGGAGCTGGATGCAGCCATCCATCCATTCAGGCCATTGGCTGACAGCAGATGACTTTGCACAGGAGTGGCACTTGGATTTACCCCGGAGGGGGCCAGGCGGGGGCTGAGGCTGCACACAGCTGTGCCATCTGTTCCAATAATACCACATTACTCTCTAAACTCAGTAATGAAGGCTCTTGAGTAATCTTTCATCAGAATTACTTCACAGCATTAAAAATGCATTTCAATACATAGCTTGTTTAAATATTTAACCCTCTTTGGCTTTGAGAAATTGATTCAGATCTGTGGTGTTTATATGTGTAAGAAACATTGATTTTCATATGTAGACCTGCATTAATTCATGAAGACATGAGTATGCACAGAGTGATCTGTGATAAACTGACTCTCAAACTTTAGAATGTGTGTGGGTACAATTGGTCTTGTGGCTTTGATTTTCCTCAGTGCAAACTTTTCCTGCTGAAGAGTTTTACATTATAGTAAATAAGATAAACACAACATGGACTAATATTCAATTATCTTCAATGGGAGTTATATCAGTCTCATTTACCTCCATCCTCTTTCTGTGCCATTCTCTGTCTGTCTCTTACCCTGATTTTCAACCTGTCTGCCATTGTCAGTTCAAGAAGTATAGTTTTATTGTAACTTTTCTCTTTTGGTTTTTTTTTAAGTTCTTCCCTGATTTTTTNTTTTTTAGGTTTCTGACATATTTAACCAGTAGAAATGACCACTGCTCTAAAACTGTCAGGCCTTATTATGGCATGGAGGGCCTGACACATGCAGGGCTGTCAGCTCTGCTGTTGGCAGGGAATGATTGGGTGCTGGGCACAACCCTTAGGCGTTCCCCATTTGTTGGCAAGTCCAGGGTGAGGACTCCATGGGAGTCATTATGAATGCACATTCCTCAAGTCATGCCTTTGGCTCTTTGGTATACAATTTTGGACAGATAAAGCACCAATATTTGTAAGGAAAACCATAGCAAAGACACTGTGGGAACATGAGCTGTGACATGGATAGATATTACTCTGCCATTTACATTCTTATTAAATAGTCATTATGGGGTAAAGAGAAAACTGATCAAAATAATGGAAATGCTTGCTATTTAGACTAAACATGTGACACAACATAATTTTACTCAGTACATTAATGGTGTCAGTATTCGTTCATTACTCAAAAATTTCTTACATTCTAGGAGTGATAAAATGTCCTGGTTTTAGCTGGGGTAGAGAAAATTTCCTCCATAGGAGGTGTTATGGGTCTGCATTTTGTATTTGTGCTGGAAATACACATTTTATTATGGCCGAGATAGGCTTACACAGAACCAAGGCCTTTTCTGCCTCTCTCAGGACTCCTCATGAGTAAGGAGGCTCAGGGTGCACAAGGAGATGAGAGAGCATACATTTTGCAAAATGCGAGCCAGTTCCAGAAAGAAAGATAGGAACTATTTTTAGTACAACTTTAAGTCCAAACTAAACTCTGGAAGTTAGTTAAGAAGAGTCTGAAAAAGCTTAAGGGTGGTGACAGGTTTGGAGACTTAGATATACTCCAGTATTAGATATATGGTAACCTTGCATAATGATTCCACAGACTTCTCATATCTACCCCACAAATGTTCTTCACTGTTCCACTCCTTTGATGTGTGATTTGGATACAGTCTTCTGGCATACATGCTAGCAATGTTCACCAAAGCTATTGTGAATGACAGACCCTGCCATCTACCTCTTCTTTATCCAAAACATAAGTGATGAAAAGAATCAAAAATACACGAACCATGGGCCAAACAGCTCAATTTGCAGAGCAAAAGAAGCAGTGGGAAATGTCAAGTAATAATGCACTATCCTAAAGTCATTACATCATTGTGGTTCTGATAAAAACAGCGGGCTTGGAATTTAATAGAGTTTATTTATTCTTTAAGAAATCCAAGCAGAGCTGTTCTTTCCCATATATGCATTTCCTCCTATGTGCTGGCAAGCAAACGCATGCATTTTATACATATATATACACACCTATTCACTCAGGCACACAAGTAGGAGATGCAGAATTATGCATATCTGCATAAAAATCTAGATGCAGCATTATCCACACCCATGAACTCGCTATCACAATTGTCCTGTATCAGCAAATGCCTGTTGACTCCAATTAAACACTGCTCAGTGAGGCACATAATATAGCTCACAGCTACAATGGGTTAAGCAGGTTTTGGTGGGAAAGCAGATTACTACAGAACTTGGTGGACCACTGTTGATTTTTATCTGATTTTAAGACAGAGTCTGAAACAATTATCTAGTTGATCTGTCATGCTTGTGATGCTTGTGTTTTCTTCAGCTTTTTTTTTTTTTTAGCATATATGTTAGATATATATTTACAAATATTAGGTGTTAGTAGTTTATTTGCAAAGTTTTGTGCACTGCATTTTAATTTTACTTTTGCTCATGTGCAGGTTTTTTCTCTTCTTTTGCTCATCCATTCCCCATGTTGTACAAGTGCTAATAATAATAATAATTCAACTTAATGACATCAATCCTTGCAGAACACTTGAGCCCATTCACTCCTCAAGGGCACCTAACCCTTCAGGTCCACAACTTGCCGCTTTATCACACTTGAACCACCCTCATAAACCACATCCTCTTCAGACCTTGTCAGGAAGGGCAAGTCCAACATAATGGAAATGAACAATGGAAATGAACTGAGAAAAATACAACCTTCAGGTGTGTCATCTCTTGATATTACAATTTCTTTTCCTTTTTTTTTTTTTTTTTTTTTGTGGGGACTGAAACAGATATTCATGTTTTTCTGTTTAGGCTTTTAGGATCTCAGTTTTGCTGTCACACTTCTATCACAGTCTGAGATAGAAAAATATTCTTTCCTTCTGGAGTTAGGGGAATTCTTTGAAAGCATTTCACTTGCCTAAACTTCTGACATGAATCTGATCAAGTTGCTGATATAACGCATGAGACTTCAGTGATCTCAGAGGGTGTTGAGGACTTTTTTATTGATGCTTTTTGGGATTTTATCTCTATTTTGTCTTCATGTGAGAGAATATTGTGTGCAGGCAAAGACTAGACTCTCCATAGAAAAGATCTCCTGAAAGAATTAAATTTTGTGCCAAGACTTACACTTTTTTCACTTAACAAAAAAATTTAGGTAGTTCATTTATGTAGGCATTATTTTTTTAAGTCTAGAGAAGACCAAAACTGAATGGACCTCAGCTTGTTCCATGTTTTTGGTCTGTTCTTTTTGCTTTTCCTAATTTTTTAAATAACCTTTCAGTGCAAAGATAAAGACAATGAAGATTGATGTTAGAAACAATTTGGACAGTCTTCATTTTGTCTGCAAAGTGGGCTGCCTGAGAAGAAGGGCTTGCCCTTCTGATTGTTAACTCTCTCTAGAGAATCCTACCTTATTTATACATTATTAAAAAAAT
>VYXD01010885.1:189857-205398 GCA_013397195.1 Hylia prasina
CAATAGTTTTTGTCATCAAAGAAAGAGGAAATAAAGAATGAAGAGGGTCAGTTTATGACTGACCCACTTCAACAAAGCGGAAATGAGTGTGGCATGTCTTTCTTCTCAGAAACACAGAGACTTGAAGAAGACTCAGAGAATCATCAAATACTATCTTTTTTCCACTATAAATATAACATTACACAATCCTTTGAAAATAGTTTTACTGTTTTTTTAAGTGTTTAGATATTATGTCATTATTTCCTATCCTTGTTTATCTTATTTGAAGGCTGATGGTTAAAAGACTCCTTCTAGTATTAAATTTTCGTGCTTTATTCACAAAATGTTGCATGTCTCCCCATGACCCACCAGCCTATCCCAAAGTTACCAAAGCCTTGGTAACTTTTACAAACCCAGAGATGCTTTTCAGGAGATCAGGGTAAAGCTGAATGATGGATGCCATGGAGCTGTTGCATTGACATAAATCAACAGCAGCACCAACAGTAATTGTGACAGGTCATTCTCAGCCCTTGTTATTAGAGTGGTGTTGCTGTACCCGCTGAAACCACCCCCAGGCTACTGTGGCTCCACAAATTGCTGCTAATTCCATTTTCTAATGATACTGGGACAAATTTAATCACTTCAGAGGCTGAGGATGACAAAACTTTATTTAACCTAGAGGCACAGAGATCTGTGTGTCTCAGCCTCTAACTCTCAGAAGCCACACAGGTTGGGTTTTTTTTCCAGCTTTGATGTATTTATGTGCCTTACATGCCTTGCTTTTGTGTGCAAACAAGAATTAGCACCCAAGAGTCCCACTCTCATACTGCCCTCTCATCAATGATGGTCAGCATTTGATACTTGAGAGGAACTGACTCTGACACACAGCCAGAAGAACCAATTGTTCACCATTATACTGCAGGGGAAAAAGGAGTGAAAATGCCTTTCGTCTTTCTTAAAAAAATCATGCCCTGAAGTGGGAGGGTTGAGGTCCCCTGTTGTTTCATCCTTGTTAGTGTCGCTGATTCATAGCTACTGGATTTTTCATGATGCTTCACCCTGTGAGATTGCACTCTGACTTCCTAGAACACATATCCTGTCCTAGCAGAGTCAAGTGTTTACTCTGAGCTCTCAGGCAATGACTTTCCTGCGGGTGACCCAGCCTCTCAGTCAAGTATTGATCCAAATTCTCCTTATTCCCATCACACCCACATGTTTCTTATACAACTTCAACTGGGAACTCTAAGTGTTACTTTGGTCCAGGCTTGGCTCAACTTATATGTTAGATCTTGGAAAATTCATACCTTCTTATCTATCATACTTGATCTGCATGTATAGTTATATCTTTGTGTATATTCTGTTTCAGACTGGTTTTCTAAGTAAATGATCATGATAAAATAAAATTCTGTATTTATGTCAATGTGTGCACTTTTTGTTTGTTTCTCGGTGTCAGCACTCCCTCTTCAACAGCTTGTGAACATGTAACTCAGTTTTGTGCACAAATAATAGAAAATATATTTACAGCTATTAAGTTCCAAAATGGTCCATGAAATTAATGCTTAAAAATACACTTTATTAGCTCATATGAGCATCTGAGGGGTAGGATCATGACATCTATGTTTAATAGTCCCACTAGAACCCACATGGAAAAGAGGAATTTTGAGATTTTTTTCCAAAATCCAAATAGTTTTCTTGCGACCCATAACAATAAACTCCAGAAAGAGGAGATACTGCAATGGATGTTTTTACTCTACAAGACTTCATAAAGTTCAGCCATCTGACATAGAGGCATGTTATTTATGCTGCCCACGATTCTTCTGTATCGACTGACACAAGATTCAAGACCAGATCTTGGCACGCTTTCCTCAGAGATCAGGAAACAAGAGTGTGGTTTGTACTCACATAGCTGTGTAAAGGGAGAGGAGAAAGTTATCTGAGCTGTCATCTTTCTTTAGCCTGCCTGGGATCAGACCCATTATAGCAATTTTTGGTCTTTATATAGCACTTTTCACTCTTGGATTTCGCAGCACTTTTCAAGCAAATAGAAGAATCTTTGACAAAACCACATTCCCATCAGCACTGAACAATTCACTCAAAAATTAAACACTTTAAAAAATTGGGTCAGATTCAATACAACATTGTTCAGAAGAAAAATGGGATAAAAGCTCTCACAATTCAACACACTACATTTTGACATTGTTTGAAATAAGCTATTTCTTTCTTTTTTTGATCTTTCTTCTCAAATTACTTTCCATTTCTGTGTTTTAGTATTACATAACGCACCATACAATACCATTCCATAACACCCCACATCACAATACAAATGATGAAATGTCAATTGAAATGTTTCAAATGTGTTGTAATGATATAAACCAGATTTTTTTCTTGATGAGAAATTAACAATTTCAGTTCCACTCCCAAACCATATACAGCTGAAATTGGCAATTCTGTCAGCTTTCATTAAGTTGTACTTACATCTTCTGGATAACCAGAGCAAGTGTACTTATTCTTGTTTTACAAATGAGAAATTTGAGTCATGAAGAAAAGAACTAAAGCTCAGAAAATAAATGTTGACAGATCTGGAGGCAGAAATTGTAGTTCTGAATAGAGCTAAACATCCAGAGGTTATCTTTGCAGACAGATTTTTTTCTTTTTGGTCCAAATTTCAAGTATTTTTCTTTCAATTCATAGCAATAAAATCTATTAATTTATCAATATATGTTTACTCAATACCTCTTTAAATGGATAAAATCCAGAACCTCCAGCAGTCAAAAGTTTGAAATATGGATCTATTATGTCAAAGAACAAAAGTGTGGATAAATTCTTTCTGGAAAAAGTCAGATTTTCACAAAAGAAACTAAGAGAGCTACAAGGTTTTCAAGTTGATGCATGGGCATTTTTAAGTGAAAACCAATTTAATCTGAATATTTCTAGCTATATTTCTAAATCATGGTACTTTGTGCAGGATTTAAAATCATACTTCTCTTTCTTGTGAAGGGAAATAAGATGATCAATTGATATACACAGTAGGAGCTGATTTGAGGATGATCTAACAATTGCAGCACCAAAATTCTGTCACACAGTGATCTGATATTATAGGCTTATCACATTTTACAAAAACTGCAGAAAAGAACCTGGGAGTCTTGGTGGGTGAAAAGTTGACCATGAGTCGGCGATGTGCCCCTGTAGCCAGGAGGGACAATGAGATCTTGGGAATCTCTTTTATGAGAAGACACTGCAGGAGCTGAGTCTGTTCAGTCTGGAGAAAGGACAACTGCTGGGGGACCTTGTCCATGCATTTAAATATGTCAAAGGCAGGTGCCGAGGTGATGGTGCCAGACTTCTCCATGGTGCTCAGTGGCAGGATGAGGAGCAATGGACGTAAAATTCAACATGAAAAGTTCAACCTCAATATGAGAAAGAACTTTGTTATGTTGAGGGTGTCAGAGCACTGGAACAGCTGCCCAGCAAGGTAATGGTGTCTCCCCCCCTGGAGACATTCAAACCTCACCTGGATGTGTTTCTGAGTCACTGGCTCTGGGTGACCCTGCCTTGGCAGGGAGTTGGATTGAGTGATTTCCAGAGATCCTTTCCTACTGCAAAAATTCTGTGATTCCGTGAAAATACAGGAGAGTAAATCAAGAACAATGAAGAGGGGTCCTCAACATTCAATAAGTCTAGCTGAGAAGACTGTTGTTTAAATCTTGAAGAAATTTTTGATCTCATATGTTAATGAGAGGATTCAGATTTTCAGCAGTGAATTGTATTACCACCATTTAACTTAGGCTTTCTTCGTTATTTCATTATTGTAAAAAGTCAAGTGATTTAGAATGATTTTTTTAAAGAAAGAATTAGATTTTGTCTTTGAAAAACCTGTGCAAAAAACTGTATTTGAAAATGTCTCTTTCATTTTTTTTTCTTAAAAATGTTGAATAGGTGGATGAAAACCACATTTACTTCAATAAAAATGAGTTTTTAATATTTCACTTTGTCAAAATTTTCAAGCAAAAGCTATACCTGGCTCACTAAATATATTTTCTTCCTTTTACTAATTTTGTATAAATATTACAAAACAAAAATCCATTACTTTCTTTTTTTTTTCAACTTTCATTCCATCTTTCTTGTCTTACATGTTCTCTAAACTGAAGAGAAACAACCTATCACTTCTTTAATTCTAAATTATATATAGCCTACACTCTTTAAGCATGTTTCAGCAATAAGAGTCTATGCTGAATGCATGCAGCAAAGTTTATATTAATGTTTTATTGCGTGTCTATGACATGCAGACTATCTTTACTGTGTGTAGAGTCAGTGTGAGGGTTCAGATGTTAATCTGATATTGCTCTTTGTCCTGCAGATATGTAGATTATGTTTATAAAGTGTGGCTTGCTTACACAAAGTGTAGAAAAAGACCTCTGAGAGGTTATGGGGTAGACCCTCAGTATGTGTAATTTCTGGTGAATATTCTGTATCTTTGTGAATGTAAATCTGAGGTGTGAGGGGACAGACTTAATTTTGAATTTTATGTATTAGAGTAAAGGATATTCCAGTAATTATTTTTGTTCATCTTCAGGTACTGTGTAAAGAATGTTGGCAGGGTATTGCTTTACACCTACATTTTCATTGTTACACAAAAGAAAAGGAAAAAAAAGAAAATAGATTATGTCCTTTAGATGACATAGACTCCTTGTGTTAGAAAGAAGCATTAAATCCATCCATTTTAAAACCTGTCTTTACACATGATGCAGGTGATATTTATAGTCCAAAGAGTGATGACATTTATGGAAGAAAGACAGTTCAACCACAGATGAAACCCTTGTGTTGGATGATATTCTTCCATCCTGAGCTCTCAACGGATTGTATCCAGACTGCCTAAATTCAATTTCAGTGCCAATCCTCTTTTGTACACCAGGTATACAAGCTTGAAAACAGGCCTAGCTTTTGAATACTGAAAAGATAGTTGTGTTCATAGGGAAGACTTAATTCACCATCTGGCCCAGACACTCCCAGGCCTTCAGCACCTTTCATTGCAGCATTCAGAAACCTGGATGTTCCTGCTCTCTTTTTATAATCAATGGAAGAATGCAGCCAAGAGTTTTGAATGTATGATACTGGCATTTGGAAGCTTGCAAAGGACTGAACAGGCTAGTAATATTCCTTGCTCTTAATCATAATTTATCCTGCAATCTGCCTGACAAATATAAGATTATTTATTATGTCAAAATGCCCATAAAAAGTAAACTAGTCCCTGATATATTAAGACTGTATTTAGTCCTAACACATGGTCTAGGAGTAACATTGAAATTTCATTTTTTAGCATCTCTCACCTTTTCCCTCTTTCCTTCTTCTCAGCCCCTGGGATCAGATTTAATTCATCATGGTGGCTTAATTCCTGAAGTTTCTTGCAATGTCACCTCTATTCTGTCTAGCTTGTAAGAGCTGAATAATACAAAAAATTAGAAAACAAGAATTTGACTAGTTGAGTGCTCTGAAGTCTGAAAACCCACGCTGTACCATGTCTCTGAGTGTGTTTACCACTGGATATTAAGGTTTTTAAGAGACAGACCTTGCTTTCTAAATTACTTTCTTGCTGCAACTCAGGGGTGTGAGACACTCTGCCTATGCAATCTGTTGAAGCCAAGGTCTGAGCTGTGCTAGGACTTCCCTCACTGAACACTGTTCTGAGGCAAGAAAGGTGTCACCACAGAAATTACACTGCTGACAAAGTCCTAAATTTAAGTGCATTAAAAGAGGAGAATGTGATCAATCTGTGGCATTCTTTAAAACACATCTAAAATGATATAAAGAAGATGATAAAGTTCCATGATTTTTCACTAAGGTAATTCCTTATCACTGCCTCTTTATCATCTTTTCTTAGCTATATGGTCTTCTTACAGAGACTTTCAGTATAAAACATCACAGACTGGAAGTCAAGTCAGAAGTACAAACTAAGGGTCTTTCATTTGTTGGAGGAAGGAAATTGTAACATCCATAAAGTTATTCATCCACTTTTAAATAAATTCATAAATTAAATAATTTTCTGAAGGCATCCCATTAGCTTCACTGACCACAGGTGGGAATAGTCTTCTCTTTGCTAATACCAGGTATATATAACTTTGATGACTAAATTTAGGTGAGATGAAATATGCCTTCAAGAAACTCCATGATAATTCTATAAACTGTATCCTTTTGTGCTTCTTTTCTTCACTTGCCATTTCTCATTTCCATGTCAGGTATCTAAACTTAGCCGGTAAGGTCTTTGAAGCAGAAACCAGGCTTAAATATTTGTCTCAACACTAAATAACAAATCTACTAGTAGAACTAGTAGAACAGGCAGCTGTAGAGTCCCTAAGACACAATAAAGTAATTAAATATATATAAGATTTTTACTAGAAAATTTGCTCCTTTTTTCCATTAAATCAGAAACCAACAAAACAAAACAAAACAAAACCAGTAATTAGTAAATTGTACATTTTTTTACACTAAGCGGTGTTTTGGGTTTTTTTACTGTAAAACCATAGTTTATAGAAATAACAGTAATAAGCAATAAGGGATTCCTGATCCTGAGAGCTCACCAAAACACCCCACTACAAATGAATGAAACTGGGAAATATGGGATAATTAGAAAAAATAGGTCAACTTAGGACAATGAAAATTAGTAAAACCTAAGTGGTTTACAACATTATAACTAAATTGTCATTACTGCTGAAATTTTTGGCACAAGAAATATTTTTTCCTCCACAATAATTAGATCTGAAGTAACAATTATAAGACTGATTAGTTTCAATTACACTAACAATAAATTATTGGGTTTATAGGAGATAAATATAAAGAAGGTATGACCTTTTTAGTGTTCAGTTTTTCTTTAAGTTAGCTGAAAGTGTTGCTATAAACAAAACTGTGACTTCAATCACAGTTAATACTACAGCTAAGCACTTAACATTTACATGCAAAAACTGAGAAAATTCAGCAAGTATCCAAAACAGCAAGTATTGAAACCTGACATAATTGCAAGGTTTTACAGTGTACTTAGTTCCCCTGTCCACCCTACCCCAAACATGATTTTTACTGTAAGATTTATGAGATCTGTAAAGATCTGCCCTTGGTTCAGGTAACATCTGAATATGAATATAAATGTCTGCTTTTTATCTATCAGGCACCTTTATGTCAACATCTCATACCCAGAAAATACCTTCAGGACATAGACTTTGTTTAAAGAGCAAGAGAATAACAACAGTACATTTCTAAAGAAAAGGTTTTATCATTTTTCTCTCTGAATACTGAACTTTTAAATAATTAAGATTGTTATAGCTCTGAAAATAGTATTTTTAGTCATGTAAAGGAAGTCCCACACAATCCTCCAAACACACTTTCACATACCACTTCTGGACAAGGCAATGTGTTTTAGATCGCACCAAGCAGTGTAATGGACAGCTACCACAAAAAAGGCCCAGATAATGGTATCAGCTCTAGAGATCAGAAAGAATATTTCCACAGAAAGTTAGTGACCTTCTGTGAGGTTTGGATTCCAGACATATCTCAGGAAAAGTACATAAATTTTGTCTGCTTACTGGAAGTAAGTACATGTTTTTCCACAACAAGAGTGCTTCTATTTTGTCTCTCAAACATCCTCCTGGCATTTCTTGCTGCCAGGGTTCATAAATATGGAGTTAGAGAGGTATTTTGGTAAGGCTCAGAAATCCCTTAACAAGCGCACAATTTGACCTCCTAATCAAAAGCCAACAAAGAAATTCTTGCATGAAGCCTTATCCAGGATGCCTATAGGCAGTCTTTTAGAAAGATATCCAGGCCATATTGTCACCAGTATTCCCTGAGGCTTCTCAGTGATTTTCACATATCTGACTTCCCAAAATATCAGCAGGAGATTTGAAAAATTATCAGACAGTGCTTTCAAACCTAGATGCTTTCAGTGTGATTATAGGTTCCAAAAACAGTGACGCAGACAGCAAGCAAGGGAGCAGATCCACCCATATTGTCTGAAAGTCTCGCAATAGAAATATTCTTACAGACCCTCTTCTTTGAAGAACAAGAGGTATAATTTAGAATGTAGCACTGCCAGGAAGGCAAATGACTAAAAACTAATTGTTTTTCCCATTACAGAGAACACCCATGATTGTTCCAGTGTCAGTCTCTCTCAGAAAACATTCTAGACAAACATTCTTTATTATGTGCAGGAATAATAATAGTAATGATACACTTTGTCTGTGCTATGGCATCCATCCTGATGAACCAAAGTGCTTTCAGATCTTGGTGATCTGTTTCTTTCAATGACTGACCTAGACCCTGGATATCTGGATAACAAATTGTGATCTTAGCTTGCAAAGAATTGAGAAAATGTCCCTAACTTCACTGACTTTTACCAAAAACTTGTCAAGGCTTATTTGTCTTCTTCTAACATGGATGCTTAAAATCTTTTAGCATCCAAACAACCTAGGGTTGGAAAAGAGACAGTTTGTTCAGAACCAACTTGTTTCGGCTTTTAGTTTTAGTACAGTATGACTACTTTAATTACTACTGTCAGCGGTTATTCACAGCTTTGCTGCTATGATATACAATGATCATTGTTATTAATTTGGCAATGAATATTGCTCTTATTCAACTTAATGTTTTAACTCTTGTTTCTGCAGCATGAGTGTTAAAATTAAAATTTTAATACAACTAATAGCAACGTGAAATATAATGATAATAATAATGATGTTATATGGAGGAACATAGTTCATTACAGAATCCTAATACAGTCTCTTTCAAAAAGAGTTCCTAGCAATCCAAGAAGTAAGCATGCCCTCAACTTACGATAAAAAAATAACCAGGTTTGGGCAGTAGCATAATGTGTTTTCAAATGCCAGTGACAATCTCCCCTTAATTTCAACAATGCAACACCGTTCTTTAATAATACAAATGATCAATTATATTTGGAAAAGAAAAGGAATTAAAATAAAATTTATAAGCAAGGTGGTATATACTTTCTGTAGGTGAACACAGCTAGTCAATTGTCTAGAACACAACTAGTCACCTCATCTACTTACCTGTGTAAATACTAGATGGTGAATCCAAGTTGGTCATACAAGCTCTCTCTATTTGTCATGGAAACACCTCCTCCTAATAAAACTCTTTGTCAGGTGAAGCATCTCTGAAGGCTTCTTCCTCTACTGACTTGCTAATGACAGAGCCTACATAAACACACCTCAATTCTGCAGAAGAAAAGTTAGAGAAAACAACTTGAAAATCTTGCCTTGAGTGATTATGTGTTTTCAAGAGGATTTAGCAAGTGTCTGTATAATTCTCAATTTTTATTTCATTTTTGGTTTTCTATTTAGAGGCAAAATAATACAAAAAGTTATGTGTTGCTTGTGCACCTGAGGGGTCTGAAATAATTTATGGGATTAAGGCAATGGAATGAAGGTTTTTCAGCTAAACTCAATGAAGTTACAAAAGAAAAGACCTCTAGAGGTGATTGCCATCAGAAATACCCATCTCCTTACACGTTGGTTCTTTTTATTTTTTTTTTCCTCCATTAAAGTACTGCACTAGTCCACATCTGAGATTAGAAAGGACAAGAAAATCTAGAAAGGTGACAGTTCAAGGAATGAGAACATTTCAGATGTTGTAACATTTGATCAGAGAAGGTGTGTTCAAGGCAATGACCCCTGTAAAATGGATTTTCTAGGTGCACATTGATTTGGTTAATAACTGTGCTTAATTTTGTTAAGGAGCAGCTATACTTTATAGCAGTTTTGAAGTACAGTGAGAGTTTGAACCTACCCTACCCGGAGCACCAAGCAACTTGAACACACTAGCACTCCTATTTCTCTCATTTCTCCTGTTCCACCTGCTTAAGTTTAAGGGTTTTTAGGGTCACAATCAAAATCACTTTTTCCCAGGTAGTCTGGAAGTCTGTACTTACAATGGAGGCTGAATTTTGCCCTAGGTGTCTTTTCAGCCTCAGCTTTTCTACAATGGATTAGAGGAAAATAGGCAAGGAGAAATACACAAGCTGAAAAATGGGTAAAGGAGAAGGAATAATTACTTTTTTCAGTCTTCAAAGTTTCCAAAATATGAAAGGCTTAGTCAACAAATGTAGTTGGTGTATATCTATATTAGCTGGGTTTAAGAAAAAAATGGATAAAGGCTCCTCACCCCCCAAACAATTATAAGATATAATAAAATAATTTCATTAGACAAATTTTGGTTTTTTGCTAACATTTCTGGATTCTAAAGTTTTGCTAAATACCTTGTTGTTTCAGCTTGAGTCTAGAATGTGAAATGTAGAATTTAGGTTAGTTAAATGCAGCGAAGCCTCCAAAACAACCCTGACAGAGTTCTGAATGGAATTAACAAGTGCATGTACAAATTACCTCTTACTATTCAGCAGAGGAATTTTTGCAAGCTTGAATCTACAGTTATCAAGGTTATCCATCTTTCTGCCTAGACTATTTGTGGGGGAGATATAGAGATGCTATTCTCCAGGGCCTAAAACTTTCCTGATGAAAGAGACATCACCTCTAAACTCAAGCAACATGAGAATGTTGTGATCTCAGGTTATCTTGATGCACAGATGAGTCTGAGATTACAAAAGAGAATATGATTGGGAAAACCTCTTTTTATAGTTGTACATAACCACAAGGAATAAACCAATTCTGTCTGAAACTCGCAGCTCAATTTGGGAAGAAAATATGAGCTAAAAATAATAATAATAAAAAAAAAAAAACAAATGAGAAACATCCTACATCTTAGTTTGAAGGCACAGCATTTCATCACTTCCTGCAGAAAGGACTCATCTACTTCGACAATCAATAGACTGGCCTTATATGGCAGATAACTTGAAACTAAGCAGCTAAAGTTTTGAGAACTCCAGATTAATTTGGGGTACCCAGACACAGTTACCCTACAGAAAGTCCTGACAAACCAAAAAGCTATCCTAAACTTACAGTGAGAAACAATCACAATTATTTGGTTACCTCTTATGTTTGTGTGTAATGAATTCTAAAGGAGAAATGGAATAGAGTGATGCTCCAGTAATTTTATGCAATTATCTTAAAAAAACATAGCTTGTATGACTAGACAAACTGAACCATGGGTTGTCTAAAAAAAGATGAGACAAACCAAGACTTTGGATTATAGTCTAAGAATCAAATAAATAGCTCAAGTTACACCGTTTGCAGAAACACTGACTTCTGTAGGTGGGTGGTCCCTCAGATTTCTTTGATCATTATCTTTCTCAGATTTCTTTGATCATTATCTTTAGGTAGGTGAAGTTTCAAATCCAGATGATGTGAGTTTCACTGAAGTTGTGAGTAGAATAGAAAGTGCACCTTTGAGGGGACACCAAGAGTAGGAAGTGACTATAACTACAAAATTAATTTTTCTTCTCATACGCATGCTCTTTGCTCCTGGGAACACTATTTATGATCATAGTCAACAAAACAGAAATATATGTACTTAAAGTCTGCTGGGGAGAGAGGTTCCCATGAAAATATGTTCTAGAATTATGCGATTTCAGAAACTGATACTCAACATACAGATAGAGCTAAGACTTTAACTTTAAATATTCTCCAGAAGCTTGAAATAATCCAGACCGTCTTTACTCTGAATCATCTCATAAACATGCAGTAACATGGAGAACTTCAAAAAAATAATGTTCTCAACAAAATCAATTTGTTCAGAAAGATCCAGAACCACTTATAACCTGGCTAAATATAAAATATGGTGAGGACAGAGAGCTTTGTCCTCACCATATGTTGTATATAGAGTGAGGACAGTTTAGGGGAGAGTATTAAGCGAGTAATCTCTTTCATTTTTGATGCAGGAATTCTGCACATCATAAGTTAACTTGAGAAAATAATCTTAGCCTTTCTTCTGAAAGAGGATTCAAATGCATACCCATTTTATTTAGGTTCATTTTTATGCTTATAAGTTACATGGTTTAAAAAATACAATCATTCAAGTTCCTTTTAAAAAGACATATGAGGAAATGTTTATTGTGCAGCATGGTGTTCTAAAGTTCTTTTTCTTTCAGTATGTTAAAAAAAGCTTAGAATACTTATTTAAATTAAACATCATCAGATAGATCTCGTTCAGACGACTAAACAAAGTCATCAGTCTACAACATTAAATGCAGACGGAGGGCAGAGTAACAATGTGTCTCTGTTAAACACTTAAATTCAAACTCTGTGATGGTTGAAAAAGTCAGCTTGGGTGAAAATGAAGACACAGATGCCCCGTAACTGGTAAAAATGCTAATCAAAAATGCAGTGGAGGTTACATCACATAGGTAATTCCCACATATTAATCTGTTTATACATATGTAGGTTCTTAGATATGAGGGTCAGAAGGATGTTATATAATCTTACGAAGCTGCACTTACAAGACAATTCCTCCTCTTAAATAGTGAGCATACTTACTGGTCAGAAATGTGCCTTTCATTTCTCCACTAAATTTATAATCTTTTTATCCCTATTTAGGAAAATTAATATCTTTTGAGGCTCTGTAGTGAGTGTGTGAAAAGACAAAGTATGAAAACATCCTGTGTGTCAATGTAGGAGAGGGATGGGTAATTTTCTATGTGCAAGGAAGTCTGTGACGAGTTTATGGGTAAAACCAGAGGGGGTAAGCTGTTTGTGTATGACAGTTTGGTCGTGCACAAACACTACTTTTTATCTGTGTTAGTCTGTGAGCACAAGAGAGTGGGATGGTGTACATGCACTCCACAGAAAAAGGAAGAAACAGTGCATGTGACAGAGGGTTACATGTAAACATGTGTGCACAGGCACACACTTTGCCCTAGGCAAGTTTAGCTCTTAGCTGGAAACTTGAGAAATTTACTTTACTGGGATTTGAAAGAGATCTCAGATGAACTAATTTTCTCTGCTTTCTTTCCCCACTAGCACAGCCAAAATGGATTCTCAGTCTAATAAGTTTTGACAAGACCTGGCACTGGAGGCAAGTGCCAAGGAATCCAACTAGTCAAAAGTGTTTGAGACACCATGGGCACTTGAGGATAGAGGCGTTGCCATGGGAACAGAATGAAAGATGCTCCATGGTGGCTGGTTAGGAGGTTTGTTTAAAAGGGAGACATGCAGCTGCAGCCTTGCAACCACCCTATGCTTGAACAACAGTAGGTAAATTCCATCCTCCTGCATTCTGCCAGGAAGTGAGGAATATAATTCTTCCTCCTTATGTGAACAATGTTGAGATTGTTGACATTGCTGCAGACTCCAAAATGGTTTGTGCTGCAAAGCATGGTCTGGTAATCAACGGTGCAAATGCCTGATCTGCAGTGGGTGATTGAGGGCTTGGAAAATACTTTTTTTTTAAGAATTAAAAGACATAATTTTCAGTCACAAAGCTATGAATCTCCCTTTCTCTGTCTTCTTCTCCCTCTTGCTGTTGCAAACCCTTCCCTCACTCCTTAAAAAATATGCAGCCCCTTCCAAGGTGCCAGAGAAAGAAAAACTTTTTATGAAATCAAGGTCTGCTTCAAGGGGAATTTATGAAAATATTTTCCCTTCCAGAAGACACATACAAGGGCTTTTTATTGTTACTTTCTTTTGGTTTTTTACAGCCTCAAATCTATAAAGATAGAAATAGTGTGTGAGGAAAGGAAGCGGGAACTTCTCTGGCTCCAAACTAAAATACCAGCTGAGCAGCTGCAATACTGTAATTATAATAATTTGCATTTCAGTGATGTCTAGAATCCTTGATAATACCACAACTCCATGGTGCTAGGTGCAGTACATAATGCAGCTGGAGACAATGGGTGGCCAGTAGTGTTTGAAAAGATGATTTAAANAAGCTAAAAGCCAAATCTGAAAAAAAAAAATCTTTTTTGTATCACATCAGAAAAAGGAGGAGGAGGATTAATAAGGAAGTGATTCCAATTATTTATTTAACAGCACTTAAAGATAATGTAGCAACGTTAAATAAACAGCCTGTGGATGCAACATCTCATTCAAGTTGTCTGTCAGCAGCAAGAGTCTCAGTTAATGATCACTGTACACAAACATACACATCCATACCTCAATCCCTCTGTGGATGTGTGTGTTTCTATCCGCCCATTTAGTTTCTGATAAATGCTGCCTCAGAACCAACCACAGCCAGAAACAAGATAGTTTTTGTTCAAACCAGTGCAAGTATTCTTAATTAAATGGTTGCAACTTCTGTTTATGAAGCCCTATTCAGTACATCATGTTGCTGCCCTGACTTAAACAGATGTTTGTAATTGTTTGTAATACCTAGAAATTTATGTGCTCAGTAACAAACAAATTAAAACAAAAACATGATGCTGAACTATCTATATATTTAACCTTAAAACTGTAGGATTGCTTTGAACAGGGTGTATTCACTCATAAATGAAAAACATTTACCTCTTTATACAGCTTCTCTACTGCTTTTGTTTAAGAATGTTTCTGACTTTTTTAACCAGACCATCCTTAGGTCCTGAGGATATATGTGGTTTTTAAGTCCTGCTGCTCTTTAAGTCTGCTTTTAATGGACTTTACAAACTTGGTCTCTCATGGACTTCAATTGTCTGACCATTGAATTAATGTTATCTTTTGGATTAATGTTATCCTTAGGGATGACATTTACAATGGTGTCTAAAGCAGGTAAGTGTCAAAGATCTCTTAAATGTCAAAGAATTTTTTTTTAATAGCCTGAATGATAAACTGTAAATTAAGCTCTATTATTGTAGGCAGCCAAACTTGTGTATATTGGCCAGATCAAGTAAGTTGCTGCTGTAATGTCAGTACATGCAAGACAGATAAAATATAGCCACATGGCATGGAGAAGGTGAATAATAAATGATTTTCACATTCTTTTCTAACTTATCACATCTTAAATTAAAGTTTAATTATATGCAATAAAGAAATGGATGTCTTTTTTTGTTATTTTTACATAACATGGATGTCTATAAATGTTAAAATGGTTTCAAAAGAGAAAGGAATTATTAAAGAATCATACTTTTTTAAGGTAGCATATAAAAAGATATCACGTCTCCCAAAACAAATCTCTTAGTCTCAAAGTTTTAGAGGCCAGAATAGTACTGGGGTCAAGTGCCATTCAATGACTGACATGTTTTTTACCAAATATCGACTGTTGACTGTTGGAGACATTAACAGGATGGTCTCAGTAGATTTTTTGTTTTTTTAAATGAACTGTGATTATGCATCCATTCTGAGATTAAACAGAGTTACTGCAATTATGTGAAGTGACTGCAGACTTATGTTTAGGAGCTGGTAAGTAGACAGAATTCTCAGAAGATTCATAATTTTCTAGAGTTTGTTTCTTCCACTAGAAATGCAGACAAATTTAATCTCTTTTCTTGAAAAGAATCCAAGTAATTTTTTTTTTTCTTCTTGCAGACACCTAAGTGCAATCCATTTGCTGACCTAGAATTGGGTCATTTCTGATCCTTGACATTCTCTCCATAAACATGAGATATTTTTCCTAAAGCAAAAAAAATCTCAGGTTCCTCTCTTATATATCTGAGTGAACTTGTTTAATTAACTTCAATGTTGGCAATTTAAATAAAACCTCTCCAGGA
>VYXD01010889.1:0-13319 GCA_013397195.1 Hylia prasina
ACCTGTCCTTGAACACTTCCATGATGAAGAGGCAGCTTGATCCGAAGAGACAACTGCTGATCCCACTGTAGGCAGCAGAGAAAATCATCCCTCTCATTATAACACAAGGAATGAGTAATCCCAGGCAATAATTCCAGTGTCTGTGCCTCAAACCAGTCAGACCCACTGGGCAGCCCTGGCAGGGGCACAGGGTTCCTCACATGGAACACGTGTGGCAAGTGGGGCACATCAGTGGCTCTGGCAGCATGCAAAGTTCTGTCCAGTTACCTAAAGCTGAAATTTGTAAACCAGGTGAACTGCTGTGCCAGCCCTTCAAAAGTGCACTTTGATTATTCCCCACATGATTTTGTGGTAAGTGATGCATATATTGTATAATCGAGGGGAAATAAGTTTAATCTATTTGATCGTGAATCAGTAGATTGTTTTAACTGATATGTAGAGATCTCATTTCTACCTGCTCATCATCACATGGGTTTTTATTATTTCTTTGTAATTAATTATTTATTTATATATGTTTATTTTTCTTTAAGGTGTGCTAATTTGTAAGGTTTTTGCTCCCTGCAATCACTGTGGATATTGTAAAGAAAGTGGGGCTGGAGTTGGCAAAGCATCATCCCTTGTAGTTCCTGCTGGGCACTGACTGCTTCCAGAGCTGTGTTTCCCTTTCCTTCCTGTTTCTTTATTTGCCAGTCCAGCAGCTCCAATCTCACTCCTGTTTCCTCTAAATCACGTCGGTTTTGATGTCTGCTCATAGTTTTTCTCTTCTTTTGGCAACATAATTTTTTTCTTCTCATATTGCTACATTGTCCAAGAGAATACACAAAATGCTTTTAATAACATGTATGAGCACTTAGTGAATACAGGAACTACAGGACTCAGGGGAGGCATCCTCTTTTGTTGGTATCATTTTTAGGTAAGGCTGTTTTCTATAATACAACTACAGCTACAAAAATGTAATGACTGTGGAGACCCAGACTGGAGAGGTCGAAAACATCTGTTTTCTTGTTTTCCTCACCCATCTATAAACAGTGCAAGGCTTCTCTCCATTCCCCATCCTCAGGAATTTTAATTTTCCTCAGTGAAGGGTCCCCAAAGACCCCCTAAAATATCTATGTGCAGTTAGGTCAGTTCCAGCAATATGTTAGGACTTACTGTAAATGAGAAAGGGGCCCTTGGAGGATCAGAGATATTGAAGTGTTGCCTTTCGGGCTTATTGTAGCCAAATAAAATTCAATAGTTTCCTCTGACTGACTGCTCTTAATCCAGCAGAATGAAAAAGCATCTTATTAGAAGGTATTAGTCCTCTATTGAGCACATGATGCACTGGTTGGGGGATTCCAGCTGAGAAAAAAGTGCTGAACAAACTCTTTATTAAGTTCTCACCTGGTACAGCAACTCTGGAATGTCAAAACTGGCACAGACATCCCAGCCTCCATTCCCACCCCAGGAACCACCCAAGCAGAATTTGTCATGGGTTCCTGGTGACTCAGGAAGGGAATTGCTGTTCCCTTGGCTCTTCTGGCCTCCAAGAGAGGGCAAGGAGAGGGGGTCTTTGGGCAGGATCCTGCAGTGGTGAGCCCAGAGGCTCAGGGAGTGCAATGACACCCAAAAAACACAGCAAACAGATCATCTTTCTTATCATGGAGCCATCCAGCTTGGGAAAGACCTCTTGGATGGAAGCTGCACAGTGCTGTCCCTAAACTCTCCCATCCCCCTGGGTGGAAGCTGCACAGTCCCACCCCTGCCACCAGCCCATCTTGCCACTTCCCCGCGGTGACTTCCATCACCTCAGCTTTCAGCAGGGCAAGAGGACGATAAAGCTGTTGTCTTCAAAGAACATGATGACTATTTCAGCCTGAAATCCCCACCAAGTGATTTTTGTCTTGATGTGGCAGCTCTTGGAAAGTGTTTTTTGCCCACAATAAATGGGTGGGCACAAAGCCAAGCAGTGACTGAAATTTGCCAGTGTTTGGAGATGGAAGGAGGCACTGGGCTGATGTGGCTCTGGCTAAACTTCATAGAACATGCAGCAAAAATCCCAAAATAAGGTAGGAAATGACAGTCTCAGTGTGAAAAGTTCAGTGTTGCATGGATGCAATTGTTTTGGATATCAGGTATCTAAATCTGCTCTGACAAACAGCCTTGACCTCCTGACCACACTCACAAGGGGCAGCCCAAACCTACAGTAACCTGAGACAGCTGAATGTAACAATTCTTTCTGAACTGTATTGCAGCACAACTTTCAAACTTCCACGAAGAAATGGCATGTTGGGTTAAATTTAAAATGTTCAGCTTGTCTTGCACGTGGCTGCCCCACAGTTTCAGGCATATGCACAATTAAAATAAAGATGATGTATTTTATTCAGTACATTTGTGATGCAGGAAAGACTTGTCATAGCAAATTCTCCTAATTTGACTTCTCTTACCTCATGATTATGTCTGTTTGCACATACTCTGAGTAGGCTGTGGGTAACCTTCCTACACCCACAGCTGAGAGAGCTCTTGGTTTGGGTCTGGGCTATTTCTGCAAAGTGCTGCTGATTCTCTGCTAAACTGCTGAATTTTCTGAAAGACCAGACAATGCAGCACTAATGAAAGCAGATGGTTCACATCAAACATCCAAGATGCCAACGTTTCAGAGCAAAAGAATTTGAAGGAAAAATCCTATACCAATTAGCTATGGGATTAGGAAGAAATTAGGAAGGAATTGTTCCCTGTGAGGGTGGGCACAGGGTGCCCAGAGAAGCTGTGGCTGCCCCTGGATCCCTGGCAGTGTCCAAGGCCAGGCTGGATGGGGCTTGGAGCAACCTGGGCTAGTGGAAGGTGTCCCTGCCCATGGCAGGGGGTGGCCCTGGATGGGTTTTGGGGTCACTCCAACCCAAACTATTCAGGATTCTGGGACTCTATGAATTCCAGTGTGAAGAAAATAGGTGTTGGATGCACACAGCAAAACCTAAAAGATTATTAATATTTTTGAAAGGCTATCAAAAGACTCTCTTTTTGACCACATGTAATGAAATCTGTGTCAACCACAGGAAAATAAAAGAGAGCATAAAAAGAGAAAGGGATAGAGTAAGGAAAAGAAAGAGGAAGGGGAAAGGAAAAGGGAAAATGGAAAAGGGGAAAAAATAGATAAAAAAGTAAAGGCAGAAGACTGGAATTATCTTAGTTATAATAAAAAAACCAGGAGGAAACTGAGGTATCTGTTCTGCCATTTGGAGGAGAGATGTTCCTAGATCCTGAGTTCAGACACATCAACCCAGATGTGCTGGTGCTGCACTGGCTAACTCTCTGCTGTAGGAAGCAGTGGAGGTGCACTCACTCTCAGCATTCCTTCTAGACTGCTCCAGAAGGAGTGTAAACAAACTCCTCACCTGGCACGTCATCACATCCTGACAGAAAGGCCCTTAATTCCCTTTCTAACAGGATTTAGAGAGAGTGACCAGTGATGAAAGAACACACACTGGCACACACACATCTCTCAAAGTGACAAATCCGTGTTAACCCCCTGCTTTAACAACCATTGATCAGCAGAGAATTCCTTCCTAGGCTGGACAAGGTGTCCTTAGGCTGGCACATCCTGTCATGCTTCAGATTAAACAGCAGAGAAACATAAAGATACCTCCTGTGAAAGTGACGTTTGTCTGGTGCCTTCCTCAGCTCAGGGGATGTCCTTGAAAAGTTGATTTATCTGTGAAAAGAAACCTCAGTGGCTCACAAGTGTGTGGGGCTGAGATAAGGCACCAGCACTGGATGGGGCTGACCTGGACATTATCCACTGAACACAAACACAGCCCCAGTTCTGCCCTCCTGCACAATTCCCAACCTAAAGCAGCTTGTAAAGGACAGGAACAATTGTAATATATCAACATATTCCTCAGTGGACTGAACAGACAGAGATCCCTGGCTGGACTTTATCAATACCACGGGTTCTGGGCAGCTTATGGCAATGAGCCACCAAGGTTTACATTTGATTTATCATTTGTGTGGCACCAGAATTTTAAGATTGCTGAAAGCTGTGTTTCCAAGAACTCAGCAGCTTCCCTGAGCAGTGCAGCTCTCCTGTAAAAACCTCATGATAGTTCCTATCATGACTAAAAATTAACTTAAATCATTTGAGAAGCTGAAACACAGACAATACAAACCTAATGAAGCCATTCTATAGCTTGGGCTGCACAAATTTTCTGAGGCTGCATTTTTGGGACCTGACAGGGCCTGAGGTCACACAGTGCCTCTCACTCACAGAGGTCTCTCACTGACACTGACTTTCCCAAGACTTGCAGAAATTCAGTATTTTGTGGTCTGTGCCTTGCTGTTTGCTTGGTTGCACTTTACCTTTGAGTTTGAAATGGGATCGCTTCGCTCTTGTTCTGCAGAGTGTTGCAGCTTTGGGTACAAATCCCTCTTACTTGTGTTGTAAGGAACATTCATTCCCAAATGTCCTTCCTGTGAAGTGTCCAGAGTTTTTACCCTTTCAAAACCAACCTTCCCTACCAATGCCAGCACCTTAAAAATAAATCAATGCACGACACGTGTGCAAGTGGGAAGTGTTGGTCCTTTCCAGTCAAGCACGAAAGTGGTTGGGTGATTTCAAATTAGTTACCAGCACTCCCAGACTCTCATTTCTCCTTTTCAAGATGAGCAAACACAGATTTACAATAACTTGTCACAACATCTCAGTCTAATGAGAAGAGAGCAGGATCAGCTGAATATAAACAGAGTTATGACCCAGCTCACCTGAGCGTGGCTTGCAATGTAATTCTGTACTGGTTGTGTCAAAGAAGAAAAAAAATATTAAACATGAAAACGTGTCTCTTACATCCTGGGATGGCACTTTCCTTTAAACGTTGTAAATTTTGAATACAGTGAAACTGAATTTAACTCTTGGAAAGCCCCTCTTGCAGCAGAGGCAGCAAAGTAGCTGCAAAGTGACTCAAACTTATCATGTCAACTGTAATTAAACAAAGGAGTATCCAGGCAAGAGGAAAACATCTACCATGTAGAGAAAATGTTGCATCCTTAAGTACTTTCATTGGAAATTTAGTTTTCCTTCATGGCCTGGGAGCAATGGGAGCTATAAAAGCATAATTTAACATGCCAGTAAAAATAAATTGTAATGCATTTATTCCATATCATATTTATTATGAATGGTGCTGCTCAGCAGGGTAGTTAAAAATTAACATCCTATAAGTCACAGAGGGGAAGTTTAGGAGACAAGAGGTGAATGTGTCCTTTGCCAATAGATCTAAATTTTAACAGAAACCAGGCAGGCTGCTGAGGTCTGACTTTATTCCACCAGAAACAGAAAAACTTGTTGAATTGTTAAAAAACTCCAGCTCCTAGAGTTAAAGGCTACACAAACTGAGGTTTTTCAATGCATACATTCAGATTTTGGCTGGTACTAATGAGCAAATCTATTTTATGACCTAATCCAGCCAAAGAAGCTCCTGACACAACCTTTGCTGTCTACCCTGAGGAGGACTGAGGGTGTTTTGCACCATCCCAGAGACCCCAGGGTCAGTGGTGCCAGGATTTCATCTGGAAGCCCTGTGGAGATACAAAGAAATGCAAAATTGTGGATGGTGAGAGCTTGGGCTGTTAATGATGGGGACAGTGGGAGGATGAAGAAGAAACTTAAAGGAGAAATTCATCCCATTCCCTCATCTCTGTGTCCTGATGTGCAGCTTCTCTGGTTGCCTCAGGAATCAGCTTCTGTTGGAGGAAGTTTGGTATAAATCTTTCAGTCAGGAAAGAGAGGGAGTTTGTTTTTCCATTGGTTTAGGTTTTGTTGGGGTTTTTTTGTTTGCTTGTTTAGGTTTGTTTTGTTTGGGGTTTTTTGTACCTGTTGTTTCACCTTCTGGAAATTGGAAAGCAATCCCTGGAATGTTGAATTCCCCAGCTCCAGCACAAGAAAGGACAACTGGGCAGGAGCTCCAGGCTCTTCTGGGGAGGCAGAGTTGTTGGCCAAGGTCTGACTGAAGAGCCTGGAGCTCTCCCTGCAGCCATCCCTCTGTGTGCCAGGGAAATCCCTGATAAATAATTACATTCAGACCAACATGATGCCAGCATGAAATTCTGTCCCTGAATTACATTCGGTATCATAATCAGTAGTGGGGTATTTATAGCCCTAGAGTAAAGGAATAAATAAAATAATTAATAGCATTACAATGATAGTTGTGATAGTGATGATATTACAATAATAATAACAACCATAAAAAAATATTTCCAACTTATTTTTACCACCCAATTCTGCTAATTTCACTCCAAATGCAAGCTTATGCCAGCTGGATGTTTGTTCACAGCGGAACATCAAAGGAGGTGGGGTAGAATTTTTATGAAAAAGATTTTGATTTCCCATGAGAAGAACAAAGTTATCTTAAATCACCTTCTGCCACTGTCTCTTCAGGAGGTTGCTGGGGAAAGTATCAATCATTTAAAAGCTGGATTGCTCAGAACATTTGGTTTCTCATCATTTCTTCTGACTTCTGGGCAGGAAAAAACCTCAAATTACCTTCTGTTTTTCTGTAGTTCCAGGCATACCTTTCTGTGCTTTTTTTCCTCACCTCTGCTTTTATTCATGAGTTGTCACAAAAGTAAGAAAACAAGCAGAAAACAAAGAAAAACAAAACAGGAGATAGCTCAGAGAGCTTGACAGTGAGCTCTGCCCCAAGGCCACCAGTTCAAACCCATCAGAAGTCAGCAGCAGCTCAAGTATCTGAGATTTAATGGCTGTTTGACGACCTCAGTAAAGTGTGGAGCCTGTTGGTTCCTCACACTGTCACAGCAAGGAAGTCTATGCAGAGAATTTGGAAAGAGCTCTTGCTGGGTAGGTGATGCTTCGGGTCAGTGATGAGGAATGTGTTATGGAGAACAGGTTAGAAAAGTTGGTATTCCTCGGAAAATACACAAAAACACTGCTCAGAAGCCTGGAGCAGAGCTAGGCTCACCCCAGAAGAGAAGGAATATGTAGAGAGGGAGGTCAGAAATTAAAATATATTAAAAGAAATAAACTAAAACACACAAGTTAGACTCCTAAATCGTTTTTTAATTCCACTAAAGTTGCCGTACTCCACTATGGCTCTAAATGCCAGTGAAAAGATGGGATTAGTGGGAAAGAATAAAAGTGTCAATGGGAACTGGAATAAAGGTTTTAAATCCCTGCTTTTAACTACTCTTACAACACAAGACCAGGTAGACTGGGCTAAAAAGGAAAATATAAGGAATTTTAAAAAGCAAGAGAGCCCAGTCCTTTTCTTCTTTACAGAAGCTGGTGTCTCCATTCTAGTGCAAGGTGTCTCATGGCAGGGGTTGGAATGAAATGAGCTTTTCCCTCCCAACCCAGACCAGTCTGGGATTCTGTGAGGGAAAGAGATATGTTTTTGTTTTTCTTACTGAAACAGTCTCTATGCTACAGTATAATCTTATTGATAAAGAGCTTTATCCTGCTTTAAAAAATCGCATACAGGAATATCAGCTCCTGCCATGGGCATAGACATTGTTTTTATGGAATTAAAGCCTGGTTTCCACCCATGTGCTCAGGAATGGAAGCAAGGAGAGCTTTCCTCTTCACAGGCATGTGTGAGGATGAAGCAAATTCCTCACCTGGACCGTGCTTATTCTGTCCTGGAAGTTTTCTGGTGGAAATTGCTAGAGCCCAGCTGAGCCTCCCAGGCTCCCAAATGAGCTACTCCATCTCCAACCAAATGAGATGCTTGACAGAGGAATTTCCCTGCGAGCTCCTTGTCGAGTGATCTGGAGTGCAGATTAGTCTGTCATAAAGGTGCTCTCTGGCCTGGAGATGGATGACAGCACACAGGGCACAATTAAGCTGGTTTATTGCTGTGTTACCCATGAGTTGATTGCCAGGGCAACATTTGTTGGTGGTGTTGTTACAAAGAGGGGACTTTTATTAGAGCTCTTGATTTAAATAACCTGCCCATTTTTGTTCATTAAGGAAAAGCTATGTCCCCTCATTAAATCAATAGTCTGAAATGCCTTTCACTGTCGGGCTCTGTTATGGAGCAGGGATAAAAGTGGATCTGATTATTAATTAACCACTGATGAACCCAAGGAGACCAACAGCTCAAGTCTAATGGCTGCTTCTGGGGCAGCCCTACTCCAACACACCAGTTACAAATCAATCCTACATCACCACAATCATGGGATCATCACTGGCAGCAGTGATGCCCCAATGCCTCCAGGGAGAGCTGTAGACACAGGGATCCTTTCTCCTGCCTGTGACAATTTGTGTGTCTCTCTCACACTGTGGCCTTTTTTGTGCTTCCCTCGCAGAGGGAGGTCTTTAGGATATAGGTCCTTTGAATTCCAAAGGGTTTGTCTTTAGATTCTTAGTGCACTGTGCATGGTCATGGAAATATGTCCCTGGGAAAGAAAATAATCATTCCTGGTACAAAAAACAGACCTCAGGCTCATTTCCTTGCTCCTCCCATCCATTTCATAATATCAACTTGGAGATTCAGTCTCCAGCTTTGTCAATCAGCCTCAAAGTTGTTTAGCTTTATGGCATGCTCTTCTTTTGGGAAACTGTGCCCTTCACTCACCTGGGAAGGGGTCCTGGGAAAGGCTGATGGTGTTCCCCTTCTGGCAGAATAACACCAGGAAGTTGGGATCAAGAAGGGAAATTGGCAGTGAGTTTTCTACTTCCACATTCATGGATTTATGGAATGGTTTGGGACAGAAGGATCATTTAAGCCCATCTCATTCCAACACACCTCCCACTATCCCAGGCTGCTCCAAGCCACATCCAGCCTGGCCCTGGACACTTCCAGGGATCCAGGGGCAGCTACAGCTTCTCTGGGCACCCTGTGCCAGGGCCTCCCCACCCTCATAGCCAAGAATTCCTTCCCAATATCCCATCTAAACCCACCCTCTGACAGCTTGAAGCATTTCTCCCTTGTCTTGACACTCCAGGCCCTTGTGCACAGAATCCCAGCATCATCAAGGTTGGAAAAGATGTCCAGGATCATCGAGTCCAAGCTGTGCCTGATCCCCACCTTGTCCCCAGCCCAGAGCCCTGAGTGCCACCTCCAGCCCTTCCTGGGACACCTCCAGGGATGGGCACTCCAACACCTCCCTGGGCAGCCCCTGCCAAGGCCTGAGCACCCTTTCCATGGAGAAATTCCTGCTGGTGTCCAACCTGAGCCTCCCCTGGCCCAGCCTGAGGCCGTTCCCTCTCCTCCTGTCCCTGTTCCCTGGGAGCAGAGCCCGACCCCCCCGGCTGTCCCCTCCTGTCAGGGAGTTGTGCAGAGCCACAGGGTCCCCTCCTTTTCTCCAGGCTAAACAACCCCAAATTCCCTCTCCAGTCCTCCTGTAGGCCCAAAAACCTTTCTCAGAAACCTTGTTACATGGATGGAAAGCAGCTCCAGATAAACAAGCTGGTGCTCCTTTTTTTGAGAATAATTGACTTTATTTTTGTGCACCAGCTATAAGACCTACTTTTAATTTACTCTTTTTCTTATTCACTTTTTGATGTAACAGTTCAACCAGGGTTTAAATTCCTTTTCCCATGCAGCCCTTTCATCATGCCTCTAATTACCTCGCCTAATTGCTCTGAACTGGTAAGAGCCCATATTTTTTTTTTAATTATTTTCTTTAATTACAATTCTTTTCCAAAGAAAATGTCACTGAAACACATCTTACTAAAATAAAACAAAACAAACAAAAAACAAACAAACAAACAAAACCCACAGAAATACATCTTCCAGCCTTTTAAATAGATTGGTACACGTTATCTTCACTCTGAGTTTGTCCAAAGTCATGCATCACATGCAAAATAAGGCAAAACGGTTGAAAATATTAAAATAAGAAGAAGGATGGAGAAGAGCACATGTGGAATATTCTCTAAAACTCGGTGTCAATATTTTTCCTCTTTGAAGTGCAAATGCCATCCTCTGTGGGGGAACAATGTCTTCATTGTGCTAAAGCAAGTCTTTGAATAGATTTGGGAATCAATGGATGTTAATTGGGTGTGAACAAAACACTTGACATTTCCAAAACAGGACCTGTGGATGAAAATTAGCAACTGCTTCTTTTATATCAGCAGAAGAAAAATTGAGTTGGTTTTTGGTTTTGTTTTTGTTTTTGTTTGTTTTTTTTTTCTAACGTATGGAATGTTTTCAGAATTCTGCAACCAAACTTCAGCAGTGAGAGATGCTCACATTGGGGTAAGACATCTGTGATCATAATTTAGGGTGACATTAGAGAAACTCCCCTGTAAGATACAGGTCACTGACAAAGATAAAAGAAAAGAATGTTTAAAAACTCGACTCCAAATTGAATCACATCCAATACAGTGCTGAAAAGGGGTGCCTTGTTCAAAATTCCATAGCCCTGTGTTCTGGAAATTTGATAATGCCAAAATGGTTTATACTACATTTTAAAACGGAACCAAAGAGATTTTCTATTTAAGTTTGTGAACAAACTGAGGTGTTGTCTTTTTCCATAACCCAACACATCGCTTGAGATCACTCCAATACAAATCCCTAGAAGGGAAAAATCATTTGTTTAATGACAGTGAAACTCTGAGGACTGAAGAAGCATCTTTATGTACATGTATTGGCTCATTTATTGCCTTGCAGGGCTTAGCCTCAGTTTTACATTAGCCTCCAGCACAACAGATGACATCATTTCTATTTTCCAGGATATTTTGGCTGTCACTGAACTGCAGCACAGTGGCTCTATGAAAGATGAATGCCACCCCTCATCAATACGCTTTGCAACTTAATTAATTTCTCAGCAGTGTATTAATTAGGCAGCAAGAGTACCCTGGAACTTCTATAAATGAGATGAGAAATGGATAAAAACTGTCCTAACTCAGCAAAACAAGGCCATGCACGAGGATGGTGCCAGTTTCTTCTAAGGAACACCCATGGTCTACCAGGAGAGGCAGCTCAGCAAATGTCCAGCTCTTGCTGAGTTGGACATTGGGTTTTGTCCTTTCTAATGACCAGATTCCACCCTATGGACTGGAGAATCTGCTGCTAAATGAGGAAAAACTACCACCATGCTGAGAGGGAGGAGCACTGGGGAAAGAGGAGAAGCCAAAAGGTGAGAAATCTTCCATGAAAGACAAACTCAACCCAATCCGTGCCCCTCTGATGGGCAGAGACACTGAAAACATTCACTGCCCACCACCAGGGCAATTCTCTCTAACACAAGTTTTATTTTTAGAACAGAAGAAAACAACAGGTTGAAAGAAGGCTGAAGTTTTCACTGCCATGGCCATACATTTCCTGCAAATAAGGAAATGAAACCAGACTCCATCTCCAAAAGACTCAGAACTGCTTGGGGCAGGGAGCGATGGAGAAAGTGTCCTGGGATAATGTGGTCATGTCAAGTCAACAAAAGCTGTAGGATTGTAGTTCTTCAATACATGGAACATGCTCTAGTCCGAAATTCCAAACATTATGGAGCTCTCAAAGGGGAATCATTGGCTCACAAAACCAATCTCAAAGGGGAATCATTGGCTCGCAACATGGTTTGGCTTGGAAGGAATCCTAAAGTCCATCTCACCACCCCCTGCCATGGACAGGGACACCTTCCACTAGCCCAGCTTGCTCCAGGCCCCATCCAGCCTGGCCTTGGACATTTCCAGGGATCCAGGGGCAGCCACAGCTTCTCTGGGCACCCTGTGCCAGGGCCTGCCCACCCTCACAGGGAAGAATTTCTCCCTAATCACTGTTTTTTTTATTTACATGGCTGGATTAATACAAATCCACAGGGATAAAATGGCACAGCTGAAGTCAGTCACCCCTTCAGAGAAAAAGTAAAATAATTAAAGAAAAATGAAAAAATCATTCCTGTTTATTTGGGGTCAACTTCATCTAAGTTTTCTTCTAGGGCTCAATTTGAGTGACCCAATGATTTTCCTTCCTGGAGGCTCTTAGCACAAAACAAATGTGGTTTTTTGTCTGAGATTGCAGTGAGCATTTTAGTGCTCCTGGCGTGGTAGACTGACCTCAAAGCTAACAGAGAACAATTTTAAGAGTTGTTTTCATTGCTTTAAGTAGGATGTAAATAAACATGAAGTGCTTGGACAATTGGTTCTTGAGTTCTAAGGGAAACAAAAAAGATTGTGCTCAAGTGAGAGGGTCCTCTCATAACACTCAGAGTGTGTCTTGCTAAAACAGTGAACTCAGGAGGGGCTGTTGTGGAATCCCTGCTGTTCCATGATTACCAGAGCCCAGGTTGGAACCACCACAGACAGGAGCTCGCAGGAGCTGGGGAGCAAAGCCAGTCAGACAGAAAGGCACAGCCACCACAGCTGGGAGGGGAAACAGCAGTCATTAGGAAATCACTGTGGTGTGCAACGATTTCCTAATTGCTCCTGCTGGTTTTGTCAGATTCCCTGGAGTGCTGGAAGCCTCAAGACTGTAACAAAATAAAGTTAAGCCCAAAGAAGCTGGTAGCAGTGCCTCAGTGGCAGTGTGCATTCAGGATGCTGCACGGGTTCGGGCAGCCTACTGCCGGCTGATAAGAACCCACTTTGGCACTGTGCTTGCCTTCAAAAGAAGCCTGTGAGGATACCTAAAAATGACACACAAACCATAATTCTGGTGTCCAGGAACTAGCAGCAAAATCACAGAATCATGGAATGGTTTTAGCTGGAAAAGGCCTCAAAGCTCATCTCGTTCCACCCCCTGCCATGGGCAGGGACACCTTCCACTATCCTGGTTTACTCCAAGCCCCATCCAGCCTGGCCTTGGACACTTCCAGGGATCCAGGGGCAGCCACAGCTTCTCTGGGCACCCTGTGCCAGGGCCTCACCTCCCTCACAGGGCAGGATTTCCTCCTAATAACTCTAAATCTAAATCTGTCCTCTAAATCAGCATTAATCAGAACAAGCAGCATTAGCAGAACTATGACCTGTCACCCAGGGCCTTTTAATGAACTAAAACCACCTCAATACTCCACCTTGTTTGCTTAAGTGATGAACTTTCCTAAAAACAACAGAGGAAGTCATCCCTGTGCCCCAAAACCTCCAATCTCAGCAAAACCTGGGTCACCATGAGGGTAAAGCCATATGGAAGAATCAGTCCTTTATTCTCTTAGTGTCCTTTGAGAATAGCAACAAATAATGGCTAAAATTAGTCCAAGTAATTTATTTGGATTTTCAAACGCCTTTTGTCAAGTTCCCTGGGGAACACTCAACTCAGCAGCCTTTCAAGAAGACGTAAAATAGCAGAAAGGAATTATTTACTTTAATCACCCGAAAAAACAGAACTCTTGGGAACTGCAGAATTTCTGTACTCAGACAGAAATGTACAGACTTAATTTTTTTTTTTTTTTTTTTTTTTTTT